>JBCJKH010058694.1:0-31136 GCA_039877255.1 Loriculus beryllinus
CACGAGAGCAGAGTAGAGGGGCAGGATCACCTCCTTCAACCTGCTGGTCACGCTCCTTTTGATGCAGCCCAGGATACAGTTATCACATCAGAACCGCTATTACAGGAGAGAGGTCTAATGTGCAAGCATTATTTAGCCTGAAATTTCTTTATGTAGTAGATGGAAGACTGGTCATGTGGCTTTATTGCCATTTTCATACAGGGCCTCCTCCTCTCCTGTGCTGTGTTCCCCCCGCCTCTTCCTTCTATCTTCTGTGTCTGTTCCGGTAGCTGCAGTGCCAGAGAACTCTCTAGTCATGAGACCAAAATGATTTCTTTATGGTTATACTTCTACTTTCCAAAGCAGAGCAGCTGCCTGTGGGAGTGACTCCCTAGTCCACACTGAACCTCAACCAGGGTCTGGAAACCTGTTAATGTCACAGCCAAAAAACTGTGGCAGTTGAGACTCTTTGGTTTGTCGGTATAAATGTAGTATCTTTGCCCAGGTAGGTCCAGTCTCTCTAAGCCCTTGCATAGTTTAGCTTTTTGTAGTCTGCATTTAACTTCATACCAATTGATCCAAGAAGGAATTTGAGTAAGATTCCCAGGAAGACCAGCACGGTAACTGCTGATGTGAAAAATTCCTGTGTGGGCAGCAATTGTGCAGGTTGTCTTCAGGAGTTTTATCTCCTACATTTCAGGTCTCTGTTTGTTAATTTAGCAGATACTGACAGATTTTCAGGAAGATTGCAGAAAGTTGCTCTCTGTGGCTTTTGGGAATGTTCAGAGTGCGTTTTGTTTTTTTCTTTTTTCTCCTAGCTATGGCACTGTTCCCAATTCGGGATTGGGAAAGAAAAGCGAGAAATTGGGAAAGAAATGGTTGGGAGAGAAAAGTGTTGGTTTTGTGTTGGGTTGTTTTGGGTTTTTTTTCTCCTATTCTACAAAATAAGTGAATCTTTGGGAAGAAAATGCGCCATTAAGAGACAACAGCTGGATATCCAGCATGGAAAGCAAATCACCCCCAGAGTCTTATATTCAATTGCTTATGACTTTGCCTAAATAAGGATTCTGTAAAAAACCAGGATGATGGCTTCATTAGCTTGTTTGATGTAAATAGGGTGTACATTGAAGGTCTCCTGCTGCCCTCAGTGAAATTTCAGAATCTTAGTATTTTTGTTTAAAAGACTGACTCTTGCACTCTCAAGCAAAAATGATCAGTGGGCTAAATGGCTCTTCAGCTGCCTGAATGAGTGTTAATGATTTAATTCTGCAGATTAAACATAAGGCTGAGTGATATTACATGGTTTGTTCCAAAAGAGATTGTTTTCTAAAGCATAAATGTGGCAAATTACTCTTTTCCAGTCTTCTAATTGAGGTGAATAAAAGGAGCTCCTCAAGAAAAGCTGTACATTCTTCTTTTGTCAGTCTCTTCCAACTCCACTTTCACACTAAGAGGAGGAAAAAATGCTGGTATCACTGTGCATAAAAGTATATTCTCATTAGGGGAGCTAAAAGCAGTGTTTGAACGGATTTGGAAATTGAGGAGGCTCACATTTGTAAATTAATCTGTTAAGATTGAAAGATGAAAAAATACCCATGAAAAAAATTGTTGTGAATAACGAGGAGGTTTTGTAATATATTATGGGAATTCACTGCTACATATGGATGATGATTCAAAATGGTACAGAAAAAGCAGAAGTGTGGAATATTTCTGTTCTCTCTGTCACTGTTGTGACAGTGTTAATGGCATTTTCCTGTTCCAGGAGTAAGCGGCTCTACATTTTACTGCAGTTCCTAAAGGTAGGTGTCATGCCTTTAAACTGTTAAATTTCCCATGTGAAACTTGCTGATGCTGGTATTTAAATAAACCAGGAAGTACCAGCATGGAGCTGAAAATCATTGATTACAGTGATGTAGCAAGCTGATTGGCATGGCATTAATTGTAGGTAGAATCACAGAATTTCTTGCGTCAGATGCAAATGATGATACATTCAGGACTGCAGAATGGTGCTGGGCAATAGGGCTTCACGGGAACTAGTTTGGTGGTTTGCTGAGTGCATGTGGCTAACGGTTCTAGCAAACATTATTTGGATATGTAGCTAATTTGGTTTAGACTATGAAATTGGTCAGCAAAGGCTGTTGTTGGGTAAGTAGGGTCCTGGATGTTAGGACTGTGCGCTAATATATCATGTGTTAATTAATCTAGATGAGTAACTATGAATGAGTAATCATTTTCCAGAGAAGCTGTTTCTGAGGTGTTTTGCCTTTAGGTTTAATGCTGGTCAGGTTTCATGCTTACAGGTAAGCTGTAAGAAAAGGTGGTTCTGCTTGTAGAGTTTGTAACGGGTAAGTCAGTGGCAAACAGCCTGTATCTTTGGGGGCACCTGCACTACATGATGAGCTTGAGCTTCCAGCTTACTTCCAATGTAGTGAAGACTTCCTGGACTGAAGATGTCTAGTTCCTAGAAACTTGGAGCATGAGCAGTTCTGCTGTAGAAGTCTGTGACTTGAAAAGGTGACTCAGGAGATGGCTTAAAGGGCTGACACTGTGACAGTGATTGGTCAGTCTGGTCCCTTTCCCAGCACTGGTATCACATGTGCTCCTCACCACATCCCTTATTCATCTTATTTCAGGCTGGTCTGCACCCGAACTGTCAACTTTTGTGTCCCATGGAGGCAGATACCTTTTTGTTCTACCATTTAAAGACTGCCTGTATACAAATAGGGCTGTTTGCAGTGTATTTTAATATTGCCATTCCAAAAACAGTGATTGTGCTCTTGTGCTGCTGCTCTTTGCCCCACGCTTTAATGAAGATTTTTCCCATTCCCCAAAACCTGAGAAGCCTCTTCAGCCTCAGTTGCTGCTGAGGTGGAGGCTCTGCGATGGAGATCTGCTCAAGTTGCAGCAGCAAAGCATGTTTGTGCCTTGTAGGATCCGTTGTGTTGTTCTACCAGGCGTGTTCCACCTTCCCTTTAAATATGCTGCAAAGGGATAGGGAAGTGTGGACAGGGAAGAAACAGCTGTAGTGTTTAATAAGCAATAAGGTTTTGTTTAAATTAGATCCTTTGCTGAGGGATGAATGCTCTCTATTGATCTAAGTATGAGTCATCTCAGTACTCTGGTGAGTTTTCAAACGAGCTCAAGATTAAGTGTGCTTGTAGACAAAATGACAGGCTGGCTCCGTGGAACTGGAAACAGGGTGCTGAATGGTGCTTGAGGAGTTAAGGTCTCAGTTATCCTGCTGAGTGAGGGGTTGGTGGATGTTTGCCGGCCTAGAACATTCATCTCCAGGCAGGACAGAGCTTGAAGTGTATCCTGGGCAGCACAAGCTCCCCAATTTGTGCCAGCTTGGCTCTTGTCCTAAGGATGAACACATGACTTAAGTCTTGGAGGTCATCGGGTTGGTCTGTCTTACAGGCACGAGCAAATACTCCAAGTTAAAACTCACCACAATTTTGTATTTCCTTCCAGAAGCACGTAGGCATTGTTACGCTGCAGCGGCGGGCAATAACCTGTAGGTTCACTGCGTGCTTGTACATCCTTCGAGCATTTGACACATTGCGAGCTTTTACCTTCTGAATGCTGCAAACTCCAGGGTCTTGACAGGCGTTCAGCATTGGTACAGTTCTGTGGGATTGTAAAAGGTGTGTAAACCACACCAGTGTGACTGAGGAGCTTTGCTGCAGTTGCTCTGTCATGAAAAATGTGTGTGTTTGAGAATCTCGGGGAGATTGGGCAATAGTCTGCTGTGGAAACTTGCATTTCACAGGAAGAAAGCAGTTTCGGGTTGGTGCCATGGTTTTGTGTATGATTTTCTTATTGTAAATAACATATTTTAATGTATTTTTAATGGATTTTTTTAATAACTAGAAATAAAATTAGAGCCCTCTGTACTACAAGTGTGCAGATACTTTTCTACCTTTTTTCCCTTTAGCTCAGTGCTGAAAGCTCCACATACTGGGTCATACAGTAGGTCCCTCTCCCTATGGCAAGTGATGAGGCAGCTGGAGGCAACCCTTCTCCCTGTCCCCACAGGAAGAACCCCTGCCTGGGTTGCTGCTACTGCAGGAGCTTTGCTGTGACCCACCTGCCTCCCAGGGATCTCCCTGTTCTAGAGGGCTCCTTCCTGCAGCTCTAACTTTGCTTTGGGTTTGTCCCTCACCTGCTGAGAGGCAGGTGCTCATATTTACGAAGCCTGTGTTTAGTTCAGAGTCCAAAACTTTAACCAACCTTTACAGCATCTAATGGGAGAAAAATACTGATCTGTATTCAATAAAACCCTTCCTGCCACCCCCATCCCTCAACAAGGTATGAGAGGTGGGAGGATGGAGCTCCATCACAGCCTTCCTGCACGGTGTGAAAGACATCCTGGGGTGCAACCACATGCTTCTCAGTTTTGCTTCTCTGCCCAGGTTTCCTTCACATCATTTGAGAACACAGCCTCCTGTTCTTCCTCCTGGGGAAATGGAGCATCGTGAGTGCTTAGGGGCTTTGTGCAGCTTAGGGGCAGGGGAGGAGTGTGTCACTGTTTACCCAGGCTGCAGAAGAAAGGCACGAAGTGGTTCTATTTTCAGACAGTTCCAGAACTTGCAGTATTGCACGCTGTACTTTTTGTACGATATTTAGTATGTAATGTCCATTTTTCTCTCTCCAGGAAGGAGGCAAGAAGACATCCACACTAACCGCAGCCCAGCTTAGCAGTCAGCCATGCTCAGTTTGGTTCCCATGGCAGGCTTCACCAAGGAAGGGATCCTGCTGTTACCCATGGAACTGTTTCCATTGTGTGGCACCTCTGAGGCTGCACGTGGTTTTCCCTGTCTCTTCTTTAGAAAAAGCATCCCAGAGGCCAGTGCAGTTGAAGCTTCGCGTGCTGCAGTGGTGAACAGAAACAGGAGGCACCTGAACACCACTGTGAGTTTAGAGCTTTCAGATTTCAAGCATTTGGGTTTTATTCAAAATAGGTGCTTGGCAAAGGCAGCTGAAAAGAAAAGTATTATAGAAAAAGACCTACTCTCTACAAAAGGCTGACAAAGCAGTTTTGGTGTAATTTAGGTTTTACTTGTGCTGCATAGAATGATCATGCAATAAATGCAACAGCATTGACAGCACTTTCTCCTATACATTCTCTAGTTCATATTTTCTAGCGTTCACATTTCAGTTTCTAACAGCCTACTGAAATACATAATTAAGAACATAAAGCACCCAGTAGTGACTTTTGTGGGTTTGGCTCAAAACATAAAGTTCAGCTCGCAGCGAAATGTCTGGGCTTTCAGAAAGAGGCTGTTTTCACATCGTGGTAGAAAAGGAGAGAGATTTCAGCCTGAACTTGAAATACTGTAGGCAGGATCAGGAGTGAGAATGCAACAGTGATGGAGCTAGCGTGCAATACTGAACCGGCTGGAGCTCCCCTGGGCTGATCAGGGCTTGGCTTTACTCAACACCTTCAGAGCGAGCCAATAACACGTCTAACTGCTCATGGCAGTGTGAGTTTGCTCCTGTAAATCTGTGGTTAGAATGAGCAGCTGGTAAATAAGCACAGCCTATGGCCTTGGTATTGTGCTGGGCATGAAAAGGGGAACAGGCTCAACAGGCTGTTCTGTTTAAAAAGAAACATTTCCTTGTACCTTAAATACAAACATTTTATAGCACCCTGGCCAGCACAGGGCTGTGGGTTGACAGCAGTGGGTGAACGTGGCTCTGGCAGAAGAGTCTCCACCCAGCATTGCCCCACATCTTGCCAAGCTCCTTCCAGGACCGATGGGGAATACCGCTGCTGCCATGAGTAAGGCACATGCGTGACCCTTACCTCGCGAAGCCCCCGCTGAAGCTGGCTGTGCACATGTTGCCTACGGGCAAGCTGGGTGCCATGGTCATCCCCCCCACCTCTCATTCCCAGCGACATTTCTGTTCAGTATGAAAGCTGTAGTCTGTCCAGCTCAAGTGTGGTGGAACCCCAGCTCATCTGGCACATCAACAGGGCTCTGACACTGCAATCACAAGCTCTGTGGCTTGCTAAAGCCCACTAGCACGTCACTGGCCCTAGCTCTTCCTGAGGTGAATGTGCAGCAGGAGTAGGCGCTGGCCCTAAACCAGGCACATCCACAGAGTCATTTTGCCCCATAGCCCATTGAGGAGCATCAAACCCACGTAGGGGCCACCAGCCCCCAGACAGCCACGTCATGTTGGAGACCAGGTGAGGGAATGCGGGCACTGAGACTTGTCTGAGCACAGGTCTCAGCAGCTTGCAGGGCCCAACGCTTGTAGGTGTTAGCTACTGAAAGGAGATTCAGGAAGATTGAAAAGATGGCACCTGGAAACCATGCAGAGATGAAGTGAGGCTCAAGGCTCTGAGGATCACTCCTCTGTGCAGAAATCCCACCACAGCAACACAGGTAAAGGATTTTATTGGTTTTTAATATTCTCTTAATCTTTCACATTTATTTGTTTATTTGTGAGTGTAGAGCAACCTGGAACTGTTTTTTTCCTGGTCAAGGGTTAAATCAAGATACTCAAGTGAAAGAACAGCTTCCTTTTTTGTTCAAGTCAAGCACACTCCTGGCTTATTTCACAGCAGTGTGTGAGCACTGGAGGCAGGGAAGTTGGAGGTAATGCCATGGCTGGCTCTGCCAGATCCTCAGCCCCCATAGATCGGTGCTGCCAAGCAGCACTGCCTTGTCCTGCCCTACCACAGAGGGTTCCAGCTCCCTTTGCGAGACAAGAGGCATCATGTGCTGTGCCCAGGCTTGAACAGCACAGGCAGCTGCTGCTGGGTCAGTGGTGCTGGCGATGTGTGTTCTGGGGGTCAGGAGGCCGCTCTGCACTGCCCCACGTTGTGTTGCAGGGACTGGGCCCATCCATGTGCAGCGTTTGAGAAGAGCTCTGGAAGCTCATCTTCTGCTTTTCTTCCCCCTGGAAGCAATCCCACCCTCCAGCTCTGACCAGCAGCCAAAGCACAGGATGCAGGGGGGCCTCGAGCTGTGCCAGAGCGCCTATGCTGCCGCTCACAGGGCTGTTGCATGTGAGCAGGGATGGGATAGAGCATGGGACAGGATGGGAGGCTTTCCCCATGCCAGGGGCAGGAGCTAGCAAGAGGGCGGTTGCACCAGGGTGGATCGAAGAGTGAGGAGGGAAGCTGCCCGAGGCCTGGGGTGTCCTCGTATGGCAATATCCAGAAGTGGGGGGGGAGAAGGCAGCGGTTGCGGGCAGATGAAGGGCCAGGGATGGTGCCAGGTAAGAGGAAGGCTGAGATGGGAGGGCACAGCGGGTGGGAGGCAGATGGAAGGGTGTCCCTGCTGAGAAGGACCGGGAAAGCCGTCTCCATCGGCAGGAGGAGGGACATGGGCATGGTGACTAAACTTCTTGTAAAAGGGGGTGGAGAAGGGAAAGGGAGGGACAAGAAGGGGGGGGAAGCCTGCATGTCAGGGCTGAGGAAATGCTGTGGGAACTGCAGCCAGGCACTTTTTTTTTATCCTTCTTCTTCTCTCTTCTCCCCTCGTGTAGCTGAGAGGAAGGAAAGGAAGAAAGAGAAGTAACTGGCTCAAATGTGCCTCGCTGTGCTGCCGGGGCGCCGGGGCTTGGCTGGAAGGATCTAGTTTCTCTTCTGTGGCAGGAAAAGGAGCCACAGGAGGAGGCAGAGACGGACACCCAGACATGCCCGTCCCGTCAGGCCGCTGGCTCCTTCTCCTGTGCCTCGCTGCCGCTGGGAAGCAGGTAAGGGTGCGCTGCCAGGGTGAGCGGGAGCAGGGTGAGCGGGTGCCGGATCACAGCCGGGGCAGTTTGCTGCTTCGCTCGGAGGAGGTGGCGAGGCCGGATCCCGCGGCATCTGTCCCCTCCGGCACTGCGAGAGCCGTGTCAGCACAGCAGCTTCGCCCGGCTTCTCCTGCCTCCCGGTCGGTTGGGTTTTGGTTTTGTTTTCCCCCGCAGCTTGGCCCGGTCTCAGCCTTCTCTCCCTTCTCTAAAATCAAAATGGCCCAAACCCAAAGTTCCAAAGGAAGCCGGAGGATCTGCAGGGAAAGCAGCCCGCTCCTGCCCGGGGAAGGGTGTGAGAAGCCAGAAAATGTTTGCAGTGAGGTCGCTGAGGGATATAATTTGCATGTGGAGTAAAACTAAGGCAGACTCCACCCTACCGAACCCATATATACAAGAGAGCGTGAGCACTCTTGTTTCTCCGATGTAGGATGAGCCCGGCTGCAGCTTTCCAGCGTCCCTCATGCTCTGACCACTCCACCATCCCCAGTGCAGGGACCCTCGTGCGGCCCCAGGAGGGGGGAGGCCCAGATCTGCTGTGTAACCCCCTTGGAGGTTCACGTGTCACTCAGCCAAGCCCCAGCCCTAGGTCAGTGACCCCACAAGAGCAGCCCTTTCCTCTGGAGGGGAAAGAACCGAGCAAGGTTTGGCTCTGTGGCTGTTTGCAAACAGAGCGTGCTCGTTCTGCAGCTTCGTGCAGTGCCAGGTGGCTAATGGTCAGCGTGCTTTACGGTTGGCATCGTTGCTGGTCTTCCCCGGTCTTCAAGAAGACCGCTTTCTACAGCCAGCTCTTGCTGAGCCTCGTGAGTGGCACACGTTGGGTTTCCTCCAGCGGTTTGCGTTCTGAAAACAGAATCTTGCTTTGCTCTCAGTGTACATCTTAAAAATGACTCCTCTCCCTTCAGATTATTTAGACCCTTCTAGACTGGCAGACTGGCAGCAAATCCTACAGGCACTTCATTTCCTCCATTAATCAACATTTGGCATCCTCGCTACCATTTGCCTGTCTTTTGTTTGAACGTCTAGTATTTCTCTGTGTCGCATTAGTCTTGATCAGCTGTGTCACTTTAAGTGCCTCCCTCACTCAGTGCCATAACTGGGCTGTGGCTGCATTCCCTGAGAACAAGGTGCAGCTTCATGAAAAACACAAGTTAAGGAAACAAACCAAAACAAAAACCCTCTGGTGTCTATAACTTACAATTTGATGTCTGACCGCATAGTCCTGACAGCCCTTCCTCTGGATCCCTGGTCCTAAATATGTTGCCTAAAACCACACAGGCCTTTTTTCCTCCTCTAAAACATATGTTTAGTTCTGACCATCTTCCCTCCTTAGGCTTCTCTTCAATCGCTGCTTTCCAGGTGCCCTCCATATGTATGTGAATGAGCCCAAATGATTCACGAGTGAAGTTACATCATAGCTTTCAGGTGGTTTGTCCTGTTCCTCAGTATCTGCTGTATCTGGTGTTCAGGGCTGTGATCAGTGCAGTGTGACGAGCAGGCCTCAGTGTTCTTCGTGCCTTTGCTTCAGGTCACTAACTATTACAGTTTGTTTCTTTCTGGAGCCATTTGGGTTTGGGCAGTTGTTCCCTTTGGAATCTCCTTATTGCCTGGAACCTATTCAACTCTTGACCAAACCTTGGAAATTCAGATTTCGATCCTACAGCTCCCAGCATGTTTTGGATACCCTGAGGCAGGACCCAGGAGGAGCTCCTCATTATTTCTCATCTCTTGATTCATATCTTTTCAGAGGATGCAAAACAGGGAACTTGTATTTATTTGGGGCTGATGCGTAAAGGCTTTCCACTGCATTCAGCACGTGCTTAATTCTGAGTCTGTAAGTGGTTGCACAGGATGCAACTTTCCATAGCCAATGCTTTGGACAAGCAGCAGTACAGAATAGTAGGGGATAAGTCGTACTTTGTCAAAGAGCCCATTAATCTAATATTCTGTATTCTAATAACCTGCAAGGCAAGCCTGGAGAGATGCTGCTCCCAGCCAGCCTTTCAGATTCTCCTTTGTTTGACTGATCTGAACAGTGCTTTCTCATGAGTGCTATTTTCTGATGGAGCATATTGTGAGAATAAGTGTGGCAGGGGTGAAGTCTGTATGATGCATTTGTTAGTTTAGAGTTGATAATATGCAGTGTAGTGGTAGGGCAGTGATATTTGCAGTGTATTTCCTGCAAGGAATGAGAAACTCTTGGAAATGTAAGTAAATGAATACCACAAATTCTGCTGAGAATAGGCACGATCATCGTCATATCACCAAGGAGGAAACAGGAACAGAGAATTCGTGACTTGCTCTGGGTCACACACCGAGTGTGGAGCAGCTCTGCTGGGAGCAGGGCTCAGCCCTCCTTGTCTTATGCTTCAGCCCCAAGATGATCTTTCCAAGTGGTTTGTCTTGGGCGCCTGTCAGAGGACACGGGTTTGCTTCCTGAGGGTCTATCTGCTCAGCTTCTTCGTGCAGAGCAGTCACATCCTTTCCTTGCTTAGCACCAGTGAGGAGCATAAACGTTTCTATCAGATGGGAGTTCAAGGCATTGTGTGGGAGTGTGCATTAGCAAATATGCAATAAACCAGTTACCTGGTTTAATGACAAGGACTTCTCTTCCCTCTGTGCCAATGGGATGGGTTGTTCCACTACTCCATAATATTTACTTTATATGGCAAGTTGGTTCACTGAAAGCATCTGGAGTTCTTTGTAAGATAGGAAGAATTTGGCCAAAATAAAGATTACTTTATCTTCCTAAAACACACATTCTTTATGATGAGGGAGGGGGGTGAAGAGCTTAAAAATGTCCATGCTATGTTATATTATGGGCTCTTCTGGTCCAGTATTCCTGCTCTGATCAAGGCCAAAGAAATTACTCAGTAGAGCAGATCTTCTACAATATCTAATCTAAACTCCTGTATTTACTCTGTTGTTAACAGCATGGGTTTCAAAGTTACTGTAATTCAGCCAGTTCAAGTGTCGAAGTGCCCTTGAATTTGTACGGTTCTTGCAAGCAAAATGAGAAAGTTTTCCTTGCTTTGCAGTTTCCCCCAGCACACGTGAAAAATCTCATATAAAAGCAATATATACGTTTAAGAAACATCTGCCACTTCTCTGCCCATGTTAAGTGTCACCTTCCTGATGTAATTTCTTCTTTCCCACAAATGGGATCAAACCAAACCTTCCCCACATTTCAGAAGTCAGTAGAATTCAAAGCTCATCATCCATCTCAAGGGCACTGACTGACATCGTTTATGGTGCAGGGCTTTCTTCATACTGTGCCAGAAGGAAAACAGAACAAGAAAAAGCAGATCAATCAGAGAGATTTAACTGTGTCCTGAAGGATCTGTTTCTATTGCCTGTTGGTATCATCCCAAGCACCCTCAAGCTCAGAAAAGTGGGATGTAATCTGACCGCTCTGCAAGAGCCAGTGCAGACGGTAAAAGGAATGTGTGCGTAACTACTGCGTAGAAAATCACAAAACCTCAGAGTGGTGCCCTCTGGCATTTGTACTTTAATGCTATTTAGAGGAATTGTATTTGAGTCACTCTGCTACATTTATCCATCTGTCCCTTGTGGTGGAAAACCCTGCTCTACGAGGTACAGGCAATGTAAGACAGAATGTAAGGTAACCCCTGTTGCAAGGATGTCCTCGTCCTGCATCTGTCTGTATGACTGGGTTTCCAGGAGATGTTTGCGGTGACCAGAGCCACGAGAGTTCCTGCCACCACATCCTGTTACCACAGAATCCAGACCTCCTTCCATCAGGGCTCCTCTGCAGTGCAAAGGCTGCTGGATGCCTGGAGGAAGGGGTTGCTTTAGGGGCTGGTTTAGCTTACTGGAGGCAGGCAGAGGGGAGAAGAGGGAAATGCAGATGGTTCATCATGCCCTCTGCTGCAAATGTGCTTCTTGCATAGGCTGTCACCTTCCTTTCCATGGAAGGAAACTTGCTGGCTGCTGCTGACTTCTGCTGCAGCTGCTCACCCTCTGGTTTAAGGTTGGCATTGCCTGCGCAGAAAAGCAGCTGCTGTGAGAATGGATCATTATTACTGATGGAAAGCACAAAGGCAAATATTTATATGTTATAAAAGCAGTATAACAAGTGCTGTTTGACCAGGTTGCACTATGGACTTGGGTAGGCCCCAGTGTGTACGACACAATAGCCTGCCTGCAAGAGCTTGCCCCTTTTTATGATTTTGAATGCAGTCCAAAGCTCACATAGTAGAAGAGAGGCTGTTGCTGGACCTCCACAAGCAGCAGTGTCTGGGAGTCTCTGGAGGTGGGCTGCAGGAGGGAATCCTGCTCTGCACTGCACCCAGGGCAGGCTGCTGTTGTCTGTTCCGTGGCAGCAGGGTTTGGTGTGATGCTTCAGCTCCGGGCAAACGCAAGTTTCCTGATTTGTTCATGTGTCACCACAGCATGTGGTCATATTTGTGATGGGATTCCACGTGAGGGCTCAGCACCGCACCAGAGGAACAGCACTGACTTAGGCCTGGTGCTCTGGGACATCCTGGTCTTTGTCCCATTCCTGTGCAGCCTTCCCAGCTGCTCTTCATAGTGCTTCCCGTGGTTACCTTTTGTTTGCCTTTCCAGGGCGTGAGTTATCTGGGCTGAGGGCTTGGCTTTCTTCGGTGTTTGTACAGCACTTAGGATGTCATGGCTGCAAACAAAGCTAGAGAGTCATTAATCACCACAGGATAGAGCCATGTCCATTTCCCACCAAACTCACAGGGAATTCTGACCATGCAGAGCCAGGAAGGGAGTGGATATATCCCCCCGGCTGACTGCCATCACCCGGGCTGCAGCATCAAACCAACCCTCACCCTTATTCTTTGGGTCTCCTTCTGCCTGCAGTGGAGGCATGTGCTCTGCACCATTTGGCCAAATGTGCTTGTGGTGCTTCCCAACCTCTTCCCTGCAATATTCCCAAAGGGGAGGCTGGAGCAGGGGCTGCTGCAGAGGATCACAGCTCAGCGGGCAGGCAGAGAGCTCAGACCCAGAGCCATCTCTCAGTTCTGCAGAACTCGCTGCCTGCTTCTCCCCTCTTAAAATCGCAATGAGGAACCCAGGCAAGGCAGTGTTGGGTAGAAGAGCCAAGCTGGCCGGTTTAATCCACTCTGCAAGAGCCAATGTGCCAAGGAGGGAAAAAAAAAATGAGGTCATTCACCCTCACCACTTTGTGGCTATTCCAAAAGAAAAAGAAGTATATAGGATCTGTTCAAGAATGACAAAGAACAACATGTGTGACTGCAGACGGGTGCAGGATATATTTAGTCAGTGGTCAAAGTGGAGGGAAAAGAAAAGATCTCCCATGGAAAAAAAAATACTGTGAAGTTTTGTTAGGCAACCCGTTAATCTGGGATGCAGATAGGGGAAAATGTGCTACTAGGTTCATATGAAATCCTAAAAATTGCTTATGTAGCATGCAAAGGAATCTATTTTGAGCATGTTATTTTGCTACAGCAAATAGCTTTGCCTTATGAGCATCGTGTTCTTCATGTTCTTTCATTGGTCAGGAGCAGGGACGTGATGATTCCTTGAATTTGCTCTCACGGAAAAAATATTCTCCCCTGCAATACCACATGTAGCAAACCAGGCTGCTCATGGAAATGAGCCAGAGCCCATCCAAATCAGGGAGGAGTGTTTCCACCTACTTCACTGGTCCATGGTCCCCAGACAACGCCTTGTGGTGACACCTAAAGAGTAAATGAACCGAGTCCTGAGTCCTCTAATAAAGGCAGCAATTCCTTCACGATGGAGAAGGTGCAGATCTGATCGAGCAATACTTACTGTAATTCACACCAAAGCAGAAGGGTCTGTGGGCATTATATGTATCCCTATTATACAGCTACTGTCCAGAGTAAGGGCTATGGCCCTACCACTACTCTTTGTAATTCTGCCTGCAAAATATTGAGCATTTGTTCCATGTGGAATGCTAAAATCCAAGAGAAGGATGCCAAAGCAGAGAATCAGGTGGTGAAAGCAAGCTTCTCCTCTTCTGTACAAGCTTTTTTTAATTGTCCTTGGCATCTCAGCTAGGATTGCAGTATCTTGCCTCACAGTGTGAGAGATTAATCATGGAATCACAGACTGGTTTGGGTTGGAAGGGACCTTAAAGCTCACCCAGTTCCAAGCCCCTGCCATGAGCAAGGGCACCTTCCACTAGAGCAGCTTGCTCCAAGTCCTGCCCTGCCTGACCCTGAACACTGCCAGGGATGGTGCAGCCACAGCTTCTCTGTGCAACCTGTGCCAGTGCCTTGTCACTGTCACTGTAAAGAGCTTCTTCTTAATGGTTAATCTAAACCTACCCTCTTTCAGTTTAAAGCCATTCCCCATTGTATGATCCCTACATGCCCCTGTCCCTCCCCAGCACCCCTGTAGGCCCCCTTCAGATACTGGAAGGCTGCTATGAGGTCTCCATGCAGGCTTGTCTTCTCCCGGCTGAACAGCTGCAACTTTCTCATCCTGTCCTCATATGAGAGATGCTCCAGTCCCCTGATCATCCTTGTGGCCCTCCTCTGGATTTGCTCCAACAACTTGTTCTTGTGTCAGGGGCCCCAGAGCTGAGCACAATACTCCCGGTGGGGTCTCATGAGAGCAGAGTAGAGGGGCAGGATCACCTCCTTTGACCTGCTGATCACTCTCCTTTTGTTGCAGCCAAGAATACGGTTGCTTTCTGGGCTGCAAGTGCACACTAAAGCTGGCTCATGTTCATTTTCTCATCGACCACCACCCCCAAGTCCTTCTCTGCAGGGCTGTTCTCAATCTGTTTGCTGCCCAGCCTGTGTTTGTGTTTGGGGTTGCCCTGACACACATGCAGGCTGGAAGGAAAGGTACATAAACAGATTTTTAAGCATAGAAAGTCCCTATTGAGTTTCCAATCTGACATCCAGAAATAGCCCAGCCCAAGAAATCTCTCAATGTCATTTATTCATTAAGACTCAACTTCAGTTGATGAAGCATGGAAAAATAATCTGCTGAACTAATCTGCTGAGCACTGTGCTGTTGTACCTGTTTAACCCAGAAGACATTTGTCTTTGCAGGCCTTTTCACAAGAACGTCTGGGTATTAGCTTTGTTAATGTCATTATTCTACTGGATTTATTTCTGTTTGTTATGGACTGTAGTCTTGCTGCCAGGTCTTTTTGATACATGTTTTGGTTTGGTTAGCCTTTGGGTTTGTGCTTTCTGATTCATCTTTAAAATATTCTACCTAGTGGCTGTTAGTCTTTCAATTGCTGTGGCAGTGAGGACGTGTAGGGTTAAAGCATGAGGTTTTGCACCAGAGCACCATGTGCAGCTGCTACCGACCACCCAGCCAGCTGATGAAAATGTTTGGTGTACCCTTCTGGCTGTTGTATGCAGACGATTGTCTCTGAACGATGAATGCTGTGCAAGTGATAGTGAGCTTTCAGCCCACAGAAGAAAGCTGGCTCATTCACAGGTTCGGTCAGTAGCCGTTTCAGCCTCGCCATCTATCACTTCTGTCGTCTCCCATCTGATACACCTGAGGTTCCTGTCTGCCTTACCACACTGTGCTGCTGTGAAAAGTGGTCAGTGCGGCACTTCTCCTTCACATAGTCTGCTGGCTAGAAATAACTCTGGTGGGTTTGAGATTGGTGAGTGGTCCTTCCCGCTGATGGAGCAGCACCTGTGCTCAGGTGTTTGCTTTTTGTTGTGCACTAACACTGGGGGGCAAGGGGAATAGTCAGGATGGGGCACCGTCTGCCTGCTTTCTGGCTGCAAGTTACTGTTTTCTCTTGACTTCTTTTACTCTCGTAATGAGGTTTTATCCCTCATGTTCTTTCTGGCCACTTTAGGTATGCAGGCTCTAGTAGGGTTTCAAGGACCTATTTTTTAACAGTGAAATAATATTTAGGATTTAGCTGTTACCATTTCCCGGATATATTTTACCACCTGGTGGTATTTCTGTGATGTGGTTTACTGGTCACTGGAAAATTGACATCACCAAAGGCGTCTCATTCACAATCTAAGATTTTTATGATGAATTACAGACCTGCATAGCTAGAATTGCAAAGCTGAGACTTCTGTGCTGCTTTGATCCAGTTTTTATTGACAGTGGAGACTGTCTATGAAGGAACTGTTGCATTCAGCATCCATGTGATTATGATTAAGCCTTTAACATAAGACTCCTCTTTCCCCTTGCAAACCCAGAACTGTAAAAATTTCCAGCATCATTCACTGTGCATGTTTCTGTTAGGCACCTCAGCAGAGCGGCAGGGAGCACCAGCCGCAGAACAGCACCCATCGAAAGCCACATTCTAGTTTTATTCTTCAATAATTTTCCAGGCAAGCCTCTGAAACTGGCAACAAACTGCAGCAATCTGGGGTTTGCTTAGTGATACTGAAGACCCAGTTCCTCAGGTGGGAAGCTGGAAGGCTGTGGGCACACAACCAGTACCTGCTTCTTGTGTTTGAAGCAGAAAAGCAGCAGGCAACTGCAGAGGCCATCCTAGCTGAATACCAAGGTGCTGTGCTTGCAGGGCTACTTCGGACCAAGAAATGCTGGTCAAAGCTCAGTCTTCTTGACAAAGGTGAATAAAGCCCCAAACCCACAGAGATATTATAGTTCTACAGCAGGCAAGTCTAAGGATTTCAAAAGCAAGTGGTTTGGATAAACTCAGGCTCCAAGGTACAAAGAAATGTTGTGTAAAGCAGGACAGACTGTAGTTGTTTCTCCCACAGGTGCTTTGGTTCTATAATACTAAATGGAGAAAAAAAAAGTGCTTTGCCCTGTGAGATGGTGACAGATGACTCGAATACTGTCCAGCAACAACTACAGTGATCAGGAAGGTGTCATCTCACCCCTTGACGTGTCCCTCTACATCTCAGGTTTTTTGTAAAACTATGATTATCACTAATGAGCAATCCTCACTGAGACCTCAGGGTCTTGTTCAGAAGTGACATGGGAAAAAGCCTGTGGAAACCCCCGAGCTTGTTCTTCCAGATTTTTTCTTTTAAAGGAAAGAGGCCCATGCAACTCTATCTTCTCTGAAATGTCTGCCTGGACATTCATCTGAGCGAGAAAGTAATTTTAGCATCCATGACACACAGCTTCTGCAGCCATCCGATTGCTCAACGGCACAAAGAATAAATATTTCCTTAAGCCTGGGGACAGGAATTGGAACGCTGCTGGTTCCCCTTCAGAAGCACCTGTGTGTGTGTGTTTTTTTTAAGGCCCGAATAATAGACTGGTGCTTTGTAGCTTTGTGCTTTCCATCCCTACAAGCACAAGCACACTCTTGCTTGGCATCCTTTTTAACAAATGGGCAAATAAACAAAAACCAGCAAAGAGCTGAAGGTCTGCCTGCAGCTTGACACCAAAACGGTGCCCTCCTGCAAACCTTGACATGAGCATGCCTGCTTTCCCACAGAAGTCAATGGTGCTACTCATGTGCTCAAAGGGTAAGCAGGTATTGGCATGCTTTACCAAACTGGATCTGCAAGGCCTGGAGGCGGTTTGTCTTTTTTTGCCTTCAGTTATTCCTCTGTCAGGTATGCTTGTTCTGTGGTAATGTTAGTTACCTGAAGGTAATTAGAAGACAAGCTGACTGGATTTAGGAACTGGTGCAAATCTGTGTGCTTTGCACACTTCAAAAGTGACAAATTAAATTTACATAGGATACCTACCTAGAGTGCTTTGAAGCACTCATTTGCACATGGTGGTGGGAATTAGTGGGCAGCTTCATCAACCATGAGACAGTTAAAGGAACAGCCAGGTTGGGTTTTGTCTTACCACTTCACAGGACGTTCATGCCACCTCATTCATCAAGGCCCCTTCTCTCTCGGTATTGTCCAAATCACACTGGCCCACAGGCCAGCACTCGATGAGAGGAAGGATGTTCCAGGGGTTACGAGGCGAACTTGAGACTTGGGAGACTTGGTTTGGTTTCCTGTCACCTCTGTGAAGCTAGCTGGCCTCTGGGTGCAAGTTCCTCATCTGCAAAATGAATTGCACTTCCCCGTCTCAGAGGGACACTGTGGCGGGAATGTGCTGGTGACAGTGAAGCATCAGGTCATCATGCTGCTGGCAGTGTGAGTGCATCTTAGCTGCCAAGAGAAGCCAACGTACAGTTTGACAATGGGACACTCATGGTTCCCTGCAGAAGAATAAGCAACGGACAGCCCATCTTCAATGGGCCTGCGTTAGCAAAAGGGCCCAAGTTCAACTCACACGCTAAGAAAATCCCAGGTTGCTTTTGTTTCCTTTCCTGTCCTCTCTTCCCCTGCATCCTATATGCTTGGCAGGCGCAGCCAGTCTATACCACTGCAAAATCCCTTGCCTTTGGGAGGAGGCTGTGCTCACATGGGGGTTAGCACAAGGATGCTTTGAGCCTTGTCTTTACAGTGCTGAGCATAAATCAAAGGAGGGAGAGCTGTAGCTCTATGAATGCATTGACTTGTGTGAAAAGGGGAAGGACACAGTCACAGAGGAGACTACTTGTTGACATAGAATGTAGATTTATGCAGCTGTGAGTTATGCCATAACAATAGCCCTTTTTATATGGTAAAGCACAGAGGTATGAGATGATTTCCAAAAGGTGGCTGAGCAATTCACTTGCTCTGCTAGCCTTGGCACCAGGGATTTGCTGCTTCTCCTCAGGCTGAGCTGTAATTATTCCAGAACTTCTAGCTGAATGCTCTTCATTTGTATATCCTTCCTTAAAAAGGATGATTTTCCCCTTGTTTGACACTTCAGTAATTTTTTTAGTCTTTTCTTCTGAAGAGGAACTGTCAAACTGGGGCAAACAAGGAAGGAGAAGACATTCTGTGACAAAAAGTGAGTGACCAGACCTGTTGTTGGTCTCATCACTTTTGTTGCCTTTTCAGATGGCTAAGAATAGCAAATCAGTTGCTCAAGACCTTCTCTCTGCTGCTCAGTCCCTCAGCATTGCCTCAGTCCTGTGCTGGACAGCTTAGTGCTTTAGCAGACACCGCCTGACCAGCGTTACAGAAACCGAGCCCCTTCGATGGCAGGAGTGTTTTCAGTGGTTCCCCTGGGACACTGAGCAGTGTCACTGTTCCACTGCCAGGCTGGCCCAGCTTTCTATTTCCTAGATCACCTCCTGCCTTGCCAGCACTGATCGTTACCCTGTGCTCCTCTTGGGAGGTGCTGCACAAACACAAAATGCAGTGTTTGTTCCTAAACCTGTATAACCTAATCATAAGATGGGTACTGCTAATGAATGCAAAGAGACAAAGAAATGGGAAAACCACAGAAAGTTTCATATAAGACTAGGCTTTTAATTTGACCTGGCATTGTTGTAATAATAAAAACATGGCTTAAAGTTGTTCATAAGCTGCAAAAATACAGAAACTCAAGACCTCTGACTTGAGGTACTTATTCTGTTCCAGACAAAGGTCGTGCAGTTTTGATAAAAACAAGTCATGCACCAATCCGTGGCTCAAACTCCAAGCCAAAAGAAAAATGTCAACCTTTTTGGTCATCTGTAAGTTACAAGACCTTCCCAGCATTAGAAGAGGAAAAGAGGCTTAGGGATAAAGATTTTCTATTTAAAGAGACTGCTGTTGCTGAAACTAGAAAAGGAGAAGAAAGGAAATAAAGACTTAGAGGAAACAAAAGGAGAATGCTAGGTAGAAAAATAGAAACCAGTGTTAATACTATAGCTGTCTTATGCTATTAGATGGCAAAAGCTTACTTTAGCCAGCAGCAGAAGCTTTATTGCAGTTTTCTCAAGGTAAATGGGATTTTAACAACTGTATCTAATAATGAAGGACTGCTTGCTATGGGTCAGATTTTGAATCATCTTATCTATCGAAAGATCAACAACTGTTTGTAAGGTGTTCAGTTTGCTTGAAGGATTGGTATTGGGGGACTCTGGGGCAGATGAAGCAGGGGTAGTGAGGAGGAGCTTGTGCTCGACTGTGTGTAGGACCAGGTTTCAGGGAGGGCATACAAAGGCCCATAAGAGCTAGAGGCAACACTGCTATCTGCTTGGCCCACGCTCTCTCACCTAACAGTTTCAGGTGTTTTGGGGCTGGTTTGGTTTTGAGTTTTGAGAAGCAAAAAGCTGTTGTCTTAATTGTATCATCTCTGCAGGACACAGTGGGAGCTATAAAATGCTGCAAAATCAAAGCCCAGTATTTCCTGGAGCTAGCCAGGGATGTTGTATATCCCAGTTGGAAGCTGGGAACTTCTTTTCCAGCAGTATAAATCATTCACCTTACTTGTTTGCTGAATGTTATACCTTAAAACTGTCAGTTGCTCAGGTCTTGGTGTGAGGTCATATCTGTGGAAGACTACAAAAGTATGTCTGTGCCAATTAGCATCTCTGTGCCAATTTTCTTTTCTTTATGATTGTTTTAAAGTCATAGATTTCAAATAATAGAGTACTGTAAGAAAAGGTTATATAGCAGGCCAAAAGTTCATGGCAAATTGCAAGATTGTGGTTTTTATTTACCACCTGGCTGTATTACAAGTCCCTGTGTGTACAGCATCAAGTACATATTCTTAGCATGTCTACAAAGCACCTTTGAAGTCATAAATGTTAGGTAATTTTTACTGCTTAGTTATCAAAATGCTATACAGAAGGAATGTTTTCCTCTTCTCTGCCAGCACTGTGACTAGGCAGGTCTGAAGCTCCTCAAGTATATTGGTTCTCATGTCTTCTCTCTCCTTCCTTACTCCAGCTGTCACTACAAATTACTCCGCTGTGTGAAAGTGAACAACACTATGAACACTCTGGACGGTGCTGCACAAAGTGTGAGCCAGGTACGTGGGCGCTGGGCTGTAGCAGCTTCAGAACTGAAGAGCTCATTAAAACCAGCTCTGTGAGTCAGTAAGAGAGCTTGGTCTTGTGACTCTGCTAATCTACTGGCACACACTCTCGCAGGTACATGATTTTAGGCTTACAAGTGCCTTCTGGTGCAGGAGTGGCCCTGCTGACCTCAGCAAAAGCCATAGCAGTTGTTTCGTTGGGATAGCACTTAACCACTGCAGGAGACAGAAAGCAACTTGATTCTTGTGCACATAGGTAGGGCCGCTCCCAGGCTATAAGCTTTGTGGATGTTTCAGTGCCACACTAAGTGGGGGCCAGACTGATGAATTTAAAAGGTGGTAGAAAGAAATGATTGTCCACAGCAGTGTTAGCCCAACCTGTTATTTTCCCTAAGCTCCTTAGACAGCTAGTGTGCAACTTGCAATGGCCTACTTGTCCTTCTGTCATTCACAGGAAAGTATATGTCTGCCAGATGCACTGATACTTCTGACAGTGTGTGCAAGCCATGTGGCCCAAACGAGTACATGGATGTCTGGAATGAAGAAGATAAATGCTTACTACATAAAATATGTGATCAAGGTGAGCTGTTCATACTGAAGAACCTTTCAATCCAAATTAGTGAAGCACAAACGTGGGAAAGTGGATCTAGGGAAGTGGTTTTGTTCAGGTACCCAGCACTGGAGGCTGGGCTTGGAGGAGAGCCTGATGGAGAGGGAGGTCCCCAGCCAGCAGAGCTTCTGTGCTGAGCACCGCAACCACAGTCTCCACGCTACTGATAATTGTTATCTTCACTGGGGCCATTCACCTCCTGTGAGTTGATCTTAAAAGCTGTCCTTTTGCCCAGCATACCATGCATTCACTTCCTCTTAATGCATTCATCTCACCATTGCACAAGCTCTGTTTATTTCCCAGAGCAGCAACAAGGAAAATAAGTATTGCTCAGGAATGCAGCCAGTGAAGAGCCCCCTGTGCTGACCAAGGGTCTGCTATGCTTCTTCAAAGATAACATGTCCTCTAACATGGGTGGGTTTGCTTCCGGCATTTAGGCAGAGCCAATAGATAGAACAGGAGGTTCGTAAACTTGAGGCTTATTACCAGAGACATTTTTACTACCATCTGCTTTCTCTTTCAGGGAAGGCCTTGAGAGAAGTGAACCCAGGGAACAGCACTTTCCAGAGGCAGTGTGCTTGTACAGTGGGCTACCACTGGAATGAAGACTGTGACTGCTGTCAGAGAAATACCATATGTGCTCCAGGATTTGGAGTCAAGCATCCTGGTAAGATTCAGAAAGAGGACATACAGAGTGAAATGTCCAGCCTTGGCCTGCAAGGTAAGGCCAGCATTATGTGGGTTGTGATGCTAGAGAGGACACTTTGGACTCTCAGATGTCTGTCAACACAAGATGCACATCTGAGTTATCTTTACTACTGCATATAATCCTCCTGGACTATTCACATTTTGAAGGATTCTATATTTGTAGTTAAAGTAGTATCTTGGATCAAGTGATTTTTACAAGATACCACGTGGACCTGGCACTAGCTGCAAGGTGTTCAGTGTATTTCTAATGCTTGCTGAGGTGCCTGACTGTGAGTCACTAGGTGATAGATTGCTCCAGTGTTCAGAACAGCAGTCCATTCAGAGAAGCAATCTTCAGGGATTGTTCCTGAGGTTGGATTTGAAATCCGGTTTTGTTCAATGACTTTGCTTTGGCATTTTATAATGTTATAAGCAAGCTAAAAGTTGCAATGAGCACTGGGAACAGCTGTACCACGCATGTGAGGAGCCCCAAAAAAAGCAGCATGTGATAGAGTCATGGAGGATGAAATGCTGCATGGGTTGGAGCACAGTAGTGCTGTTTTTCCTCCAGTTCAGCAAGTCCTGATACAGCATTTTGTTTATTGTGGCTTCACAGAAGTGACAAAACCAGTTAGTGTCGCTGTCTGTGGCACAGCATTGACATGAGGAAGTTAATGGAAGGGGAAGGATATAATAGCTGTGTGTTATTTCACAACAACTACAAATGGCTCCTGGTCATGTCTCATTTTGATCATGTAGAGAAGTGCTCAGGTGAGACTAACATATTTTTTTCTGCTTACATGTGACTGTGATTGCTGCTCCAATGTAATCTAAGATCCTTCTCTTGTCAGGGAAGCTTTCGAGGGGGTTGGTGGGGTAAAGCAGGAGGTTGGGGAACATAATCACCTTCTCCTCACCTGAAGAGAAATTCAGCTATGAAGTTTTTCTTTCTTTACTACACACAGTGCAACAAGACCAGGACACAATGTGCATACCATGTCCCAGAGGTTATTTCTCAAAGGTCGCTTCATCTACTGACGAGTGTAAATCCTGGACCAAGTAAGTCGCTGTATCTTGTAAGAGGACCACAACAGCCAGGAGACTGGGAGAAGCTTGGGTAAAAGCATTTTTCAGTGGGGCTTTTCAGGTTGTCTGCAGAGCACACAGAGCATCTCTGTTGGTAATGCAACAATAAAAGCATTCTCACACTGAAGCTTGAGTTCTCTCTCTTGGAGTAAGAGAGCAGTAACAACAGAACTGCTGAGCTGAAAATAAAGATGGTATCTGAGGTTCTTATAAGTGGAGAAATGCAGGAGAACTGTTGTATGTTACAACAGAAAGTGCTGCTCTGCATAAATGTTGGAGCTATGACAAGCTTCCTCTTTGAGAACCTAGGCTCTTTGTCTTTCTTTTTCAGCTGTACAGCTCTAGGAATGACAGAAGACATGCCTGGGACTGAGAAATCAGATGTAGTTTGTGCAGAATGGAAGGTGCCAGAGCCATCAGAAGACAGTACGTGTCCTCATACAGGTTACCTGTTAGAAAGTGGCAGGCAGGAGAAGAGATGTGTTTACTAGCGGTTTTGGATGGCTTAACTCCATTCCCATTGTGAGTGACTTTAGAGGGAGCTGCTGTAGGCCAAGACCATGTTCTTGGAAAATCCCACCATTAAAGATTACTTGAAATCTTGTGGCTCTGGGGCCCATGTCTACTGCTAAGCAGAGCTTTACACCTCCCACTGAAACTGCACAGCAAGCAGCAATGCTGTTATACCCATAACCTCCAGGGGAGAAAGCACAGCCCATGGGCTGCTGGCAGCTTGAAAAAGGACTTCCAGAGGAATATGACTGGTTCACATCTCTGTGTTTTTTTTATAGACATGGATCTTCTCTTCTTTATAGGGATGGTACCTTCAATAAGGCTGCTTGTCACAAAACTGCATGAGTTCTAAAGCTGTTGTCTTTATTACAGAAACTGAAAATCAAATAGGAGGGAAAAAAACCTCTCTTGTGGTAAAGCAGGTGAAAAGAGCAAGGATTGTCATACAGCTGAGTACAAGCTGCGTGTTGATGGCACTATCTTTTTTACATCCTGCAGGAACAAACCAGATCTTATACGTGTTGATTGTCGTCTCGTTTTCTGTGGCACTAATTGGCATTGTCATCTTCATCGTATACTACAAAAATAAGGGAAAAAAGCTGACAGGTATGTGTAGCTAACGATATTCATGCATGTGACAGTTGCGTGGCTCTCTGTGCACTCTGATTCCATAGATAACTGCCATTACCATGTTTAACTACATGCTGCTCTGCACCACGTGGCACAGAAGAGCCCCTGGCAAAAGGGAAGCAGGCACAGGCACAGGGGGCTTTCACCACCTGTTGTCTCCTTTGTCCCATTCTCTCTCCTCCCCTGAAACCAACATCTGGACAGGTTAAAATATGGATTTCAAGACAAAGGCCTGCTGTGTATTTGAAAACATGATGGAGGCAGTGTGTTTAGCTGAAGTTCTGATGAGGTATGTGGGAAACGCTAGAAGGAAATAGAATAAACAGTAAAATTAGGAAATTAGAAAAAAATCAGCAAAGGCATGCTGAATGATATTGGGGTTCTCAGTATATTATCAACTCAGTGGAATCACCGTCAACAGTTACTCAACTCTGTGTTAAGCCCTGGATCTCCTTAGTTCAGGACATACCTATACTGTTCTGTTCACATTTTATTTTCTCCCCCCGAAACACGGAACGTTTTTCCTTGTGTAGTTTTTCCATTGTCTCCTTTTCCAAACCCTAGCAATGTATGAAATGTTTTGGGAATGGTGGAAGGGACAGCAACCCTGTCTTGTAAAGTATATTTCAGCCTGTGTTTTAGAAATAGGGTGCCTCTGCCACACTAAACATGGGTTGTGCTAAATCTGGAATTCCTGGGATGGGCTGGAGGAAATGGTGACTGTTCTTGCAAACCAAATATGATGCAAAGCAGGTTAGGGGGGGAGTTCTTTTTATTTGACATTTCTACTGTCCTGCTCCTCTGTAGTGAGAGTCCTTCATTGCCTTTGGGTGGTCAGTTCTGCTAACCAAGAACCCCAGAGGCTTGTAGGCTCAGGAAGAAGCTCTGCCTGCCTGATGAGACAGTGAATTGATGGTAAATGTGCAGGCTCAACATCAGAAGAACAGAGTCATTGCTGGGAACTGGCAGTGGCTACATAGCTGGTCTATCTTCAGACATACAAAACCAGCAAGTGTACATGAGACTCAAGCCTACGAAATCTTCTGAAAGTATAAACAGTAAACAAGAATTGATAACTCTATTAAGTGGCAGCCTTTACCATAAAGAATGTTGAACTTAAAGCATTTCCTTGGAAAATGCTCCAATTAAATGAATTTCCTCATTAAGTACACCCTGATTAAGGAATAGGCTGCATTTGAGCCTGCCATCCTGTGGTTTCAGTGGCTTACCCTCTTCTCCCCAGGCTCCTCACTCCTGTCTGAGAACGGCCTTTTGGCCATCCATGTGACTTCTCTTGAAATAGACCATAGGGCTGCAAGTGGGTCGGTATTGGGCCAGTCATAGCCTGGTGTGACATATGACCAGGAAAGAAACCCCATTTGATGTGGAACACAGTTTAACTGTGGTCTATTTTAGGAGCTTGGAAACATTTGTTCCACAGAAATATATCCCTGTTCCAGTTACAATGAATCCTCAGCTAGAGTGATGCTGGGACACTTGAACAGTCAGTAAAAACAATCTTGCTGGCTTTTATTTAATATAATATTGTGAACTGTGCAGGACTGTTGGTGTTTTGGTTTGTGGCTAACTGCAGTGCCTGGTATGTGTAACAGCTACTCTTTTTGTTTTCCCTACAGCAGATCTACAGAATTGGGCTAGTGAAGTGTGCAGCCAAATAAAAGGCACAAAGGTAAAGTCAAAGTCATTAGCATTTTCTCTTTGGTCTATGTTTTCCTTGCAGCATTCCTTAAACCTCTCCTGAAACAGACTCCATGCTAACATTTGGCTAAAAAACAAGTTTTGAGTTCCTCTGTTTTTTTCAGTCTGGTTTTCTGTAAGTGTGAGGCATGTGAAATCACCATTCTCAAAGAGCTTCTGAACCTGCTCTCCTGTTTCAGCCGGTTTGAACAGTTGTAAAAGTCTCTGTGATGGTTAAATATTTAGAAGGAGAAAGTGAAACCCACCTGAACATCTGATTCTCTACCTAGCAGACAGCCTTTCTAAATCCTAAGAGCAGGAAAAGCTTCAGCTGAGTTTGCACCATTTTATATACCAGAGTGCTCACAGGAGAGAAACCTGGACTTGGGGCAATGGCAAGAATGCCAGACATGAAAGGCAATAAGCACAATAGCCATCAGTTGAAGAAACTGGCTGGGAGACACCTGCATCCTAGTGCTTGCAGAAATCCTTCTTGTCTAGTCAGATGTGAAAAAAGTATGAGATTTTTCTCGGGAAGAACAACAGATCCCATGCTTGAAACACTCAGATGGGAGCACAGGTTCAAATGCATGTACACTGCCTGCTTCACACCACGGACCTGGACTGAGGTGTTCAGGTGCATGTTCTCCTCACCACCCCATCTAGGAGCTCTGTCTAGTTTAGCTGTTGAAAGACTCAAATTCCATTACTAAAAAACCCCTATACCAAATAAACCCACCTTTCTGATTAGGAAGTTCCTCTTTTGTCTCATAATTGTTTGTGCAACCTCCTGCCTTGGCAGCTGCTCAGATCCTCTGAGACAAAGGAGTGAATCAACAGCAATTAGTAGCTGGCAGCATTTACACTTTCTTTTTTATCCTGGAAGATCTGAACAGACATCAGAGATGAAAAGTATCAGTTTCCAAGTAACAGTTTTTTACAGCACAACTTCCATGAACTGAAGGAAACCCTTTAAGTATTTCCCAACCTTTTCTTTGAGGGCTGCAACCAAAAATACAGCTGTACTTTGACAGGTAGTGGCAACATGAATGGCATCGTGGGCCTTTGCATTTCTTGCCCTAACATTTTCTAAGTTCAAGGAACATTACCTATGTGACTTTTTTCTAGCCTGTCTTGGTCCCTCTGAATCAACCCACTTTCTTTCTTCCATCATTACTGATAATAAAGATTTTACTCCCAGTAAGACCCTCACAGATCAACAGCCTTTCAAACACAGAGGGAGTTTCGAAACCCTTATAGGCTGTTAGGTAAGTCCTACTGATGGTCCATAAGGAACAACAGAATGCAGTGACTGTTCTAGATTTATTGACTCTTAAGTGCCTTCTTAAGAACTAGGAATAATCATCTCCCAAAATTAAATGCTATTGCCTCTGAGGCCTCCAGCTATTTTTCTGAACACCCACTGAGCCCAGCACCACTGTTCACAGTTTCACAGCAGAATGGAATTACCCCTGAAGAGTCAAATATAGCAGTGTTCCTAAACCTCAGCACCTCCACACCGAGAAGGAACTGAGATCTGCTTTTTCCTTTGTCTAGAAAAATAACCTTCTGCTGATCTATTTTGTAAATATGTTTTTCTTTTGGATTTCTTTCAGGAGCCTCCCAGAGATACCATGAGCACCATGAATGTTGTTGTCCCCCAGACCTCTGAAGGCATGTGCCTTCTGGATCCCACTGGTTCTCCTGCCCCTGGAAACCCATGCTGCACCAGTGGACATTCTCCTTGCAGGAATGGGAGCCCCAGCGTGGCACCGTGTGAGGTGGGAGGGAGCCTACAAGGGTTTTCTGTGGTAACTGAGACTGATGATGACCATTTCCCACCAGTTCCTACAGAAGATGAATACATGGATAAGGATCTCAGCACCGCTGATGATTTGTCCTTACCAAGCAGGACTGCCAGTAAAACCGTGTCGTCGTTTTCAGAACCGATGGAGGCAGGGGAGAATGACAGTTTAAATCAGTACTTTTCAGGGATTGGGAGCACAGAGGACTTATCAGTCTCTCAAGGCTTTCACCCTTTCACAGATGGGGCACACACTGCCACAGACAAGCTTCTTCAGAAATCTTGCCAACATGCCCACAGTTGCCCCAAAGAAATTGGCAATAAAGACACGGATCATTGTGCAACAAACTCTGACTCAGAGAAGATCTGCGTGAGGTGTGGTGTTTTGTACAGGGAATCTCCCAGAAAGTGGAGCAAATCCTGTGACAGTGCCTCCACCTCCCCAGAAACTGGATCCTACGCACAGTGCACCTGTGGCTTGAATTTTCTCTCTGCTGGTCAGAGCACGCTAGCAAGTGACCATGGTATGGAAGATGCACCTTCAGACAGTACCAACATGAAGTACCAGAACACAAGCAGAAGCACTTCAGGGACAAGCAGGAGCACTTCAGGGACAAACAGCAGCACTTCAGACCTCCCTCCAGCATCTGGTAAGCCCATTAGGCTTGGCCCATACACAGAGATATAGGATTATTTTCTCTGCTAGCTCAGTATTATTCAGAGGTCTGATTTAGGAAAAGGGAGGGAGAAGAATGAAATTATGACTTTTCACTTAATTGCCCTGAAGCTAAACTGAAAAAAAAAAAAAAACAAAAAACAAAAAACCAAACCAATCAACAAACTGAACCCTGAAATAGTAAAGCTATTTGGTTTGTAATGATTTCTGTGACAAGTGTGAGAAGTGTGAGGGACCATTGCCCTGCCCTGATCTAACCAGCAATGCTGAGCCCATCTTCTGGTGGTCACTGCAGAGGCCAGGCAATTCTGTTAACTGAAGTATTTTGGTGATAGCAGATGTGTGTATTGGAGAAAACTGAGAAGGAGGAGAGAGCCTAGAGACTGAGTCAAAAAAGGATGCATAACACTCAGAAGGGTGATTTTCCATTCAACAGTCTGCACTCACATTTTTGCCGTTAGATTTAAGTCCATTTACATTTATATGGTGGTCAGTGAAATTCCAGCTGGAGCTGTTAATGTGGTGGCCATGGCTGGGTCTGAAAGATTATGTTTAATTTTGTGCTTTTAGCTCTCTGTTTTAATTTGCAATGATATAAGCATTCACCTAAATATAATTTCATGCAGATATTGTTTCTCCATGCTCTGTCTCCTAAACAATACTGGAACACTGTTGCCAATTTACTAATTGAGTAACTATATCAAAATTGTCAAATGAAAGCAGGTGAAATATCACTAAAGCAAAACTGGTGGAAGGGAAGTTATGAGCCTTTTCTGGATGAAACCTTCGTCTCTTTTCACTATAGAAGTCTGCAGTCTGCCTGTCATGTGCTACCAGTCACTTTAGATTATACTCTCTTAAGGTCCAATGCTTTATTTTTATTTATGTCGATGCGTTGCCAAGCATAATGAGACCTTGGTTTTGACTGGGACATCTAAGGATTACTGTAATACACATAGCAGTTGTAAGCAGTTGCTCTTCTTTAAAACCATGTTATGCTTTAATGTTTCTTACGGAGAGATTCTTGTCAGTGTGCCAAAGCCCACAAGCAGCACTTTGGAAGGCCCTTTTCTCAACACACACGCCATGTGGGAATCTGAAAGCGTGTGTCTCAATCTTTCTGCGAGCAGATACCCCTTCTGCCGTTTCAGTTTCCTGAAATCCTGACACGGTTTCACTGCCTGGTCTGTACAAAATTCAGCAGTGGTAAAGAGAACACAGATTATCTGCTGTTGTTGTTTTTGGAAGGTGATTCTGAGGTACAACCAAAAGCCGAGTCATATTTGGCACTGCAGAAGCATTGCTTTTCTTTTTAAATCCTACAGGAAAAGGAAGAGAAAATATTAAGGAACAGTAGGGCAAACAGCAGAGTTTGGATTTAAGTGACATGCTAGAAAGTGCCATCTTGGATCTGCAGCATAATGATTTCTATTGAATTTTTATTGTGTCTGTGCCTTCAGGTATGTAGATGCTACAGTGCCATCTGGTGAAACCTGAGCACAGATGCTGTCTTCCTAATGTGACATTTTTTAGGCACGAATGCTGGAAGGTACTGACTGAGCTGTGGGCAGCATGAGAGTGTGGGTTAGTTAATCTGCAGGTCATGTGGCTTGCTGGCAGAGGGATCTTTCTGTCCACACAAGGGCCATGCCCTGCTGGCAATGCCTGGTTGCACAAGGAGTGGGGCAGGGCTTACCCATAGGTTCCACACTGATGAACCCAGGCCACGCTGGGGCTGCACGTGGAGCTGCAGCAGCATCAGTCATTTCGCTGGGCCTTCTGCAGTGACCAGATGGAATGTGTGCAAAATAACTTTCTGTAAAGCTCCTCAAAGCAACTGAAGCCACCAGGCTTCGCACAGTCATGCTAAGACAGAACAGTTCAAAAGAGGGACGGCTTAAAAAATTGAAAGAAAAAAGCCATGGGTAATTCCATGAAGTTTTGGGTTTAGTTTCATAACACTCAAAATGACAATAGAAATTGCAAACTCTGTTCCTTCAGTGAAATAATCCTAGAGGACCAAAGCAAACCTCTAGACAGGTACCACTGCCAGTGACGGAGTAAGCTTTTATGTGCTCTTTCAAACCCCCCAAGCCTGAAGGCAGTCAGAACATGAAGCATCAGTTCATGACACCTGAAATCATGTGTAGGGCTACAACATAAAGCATGAGTGCAGGAAGACTTAGTGACTTGCAACTTGGAATGGTTTTCTCTGAATGCCTTTCTCTTCCAAATTCCAAACCAGCTCAGTTTGGCAGCAGCAGCTGTTACCACCTAGAGACCATCAGATGGCTCAGAGAAAATTAATCACCTGCATTGTTCCAGTTCATATTGAATAATTAGTGCAAAAATTAACCTGTCATTGTAATTACTATTATCAGGTAGTATGAAGAGATCAAAAGGCTGAAACCTTGCAAAGAACAATGCCTTCACTTATCTTACACATGTCTTAGTGCAGTCCAGGAAGCCCTTGTGTCCATTTTCTGTGGTTTTGGGCCTCAAATACCCTTTTGTTTCATCACAGTGCCTTCAGAAAGCAATGAAGATTTGGCAGCCACATTCAGCTAGACATCATAAATGTGTTAATCTGCTCCCCATCCCCATTGTCACATATATTTTAAACTCTTGACCTCGTACTGAGCACTGGTAAACTTCTCTGCAGTACCTTTTGCAAGTGACAGGACACCTCAATGGAGGCAAACAGTTGGTTTTTTATTCCCATTATGCCCAACAGTTTTGTTGATGGCAAACAGCTGAACCAAATTGAACACAGGGGAAGCAACTGGCAGGGAAAAAACTCCTGCAGAGAAAATTCTTATTGACACCTCATGTTAATCAACAACACTTGGAAAGAAAGCAAAGAGCTAGCAATGCAGTGGTTTAGCAGAAATAAATAGGATTGCTTGAGGGGGGCTATTAGAGAGATGCTTGAGTGATACTGAGACTCAGTTACA
>JBCJKH010058696.1:0-32074 GCA_039877255.1 Loriculus beryllinus
TTATCAAATTGATTAATGAGGAATTCTAGTCTTATTTTAAAATGAAAAATTAAAATAAGTTTTAACTTATTTCGGCAAACAGCCTTTGCACAGTTGTTTTTAATTTTTAAACAGTCTCTTCATAACCTGTTTTCTGCTACCACAGACACAGAACGGAAACTCTCTCATAAGAAACGTATTTTTGCCTAATGTACTTTGGTTATCAGGCGAGCACTAGCCTCAAAGCATTCAGCAATTTTCCCATATATTTTCTGCATTATTGTAATGAATTAATTTTAATTATTCTGATGGAAGTGGTCTTTCCAGCCTGGACAATCACAGGTTGTTTTTCACCTTCAAAGAAAAGCATAGTCTTGCACACAGCAAATATCCAAAGGGATCTCACATGCACTTTTTTATATGCAGGGGTGGACACAGCTCCAAAGTGAAAGGGAAGCCTGCTGGGAAGTTGAAATCTGTCCCATGGACATGTTTTAGAACATATTTAAAATAACACAGATCAAATCTATCGCTGACTGCAAACCATGGGTTTCTTCTACTAGATCCAAATGCTCTTATAGTAATTAGTCCATCTTTAGCACTAGAGAGCTCCAGCCATCAGGAGGCTCTGAAAAGAATAATTTTAATTTAATCCTTCTCTAAGCCACCTTTTCTGGTGTATCTGTGTCAGGAATATTTTTCATAGTAGCGCAGCCATCAGACTGATGCAAGGTGAACACAATAAGCATGTTTCACACACCTTAATGATGGGGGCAGGGGATGAAGTATTATTGTTTGCTATAAGTAGGCCTTGATCCTTGCAATACTGCCACTTCCCAACTCTGAAGAGAAGTATAATCAGAGAAGTAGAAAGGGGATTTTAGCACTAGAGTAGAGATGAACAGTGCCAGAGATTCTGACTCTCTAGATGTCATGGATCCCAGCTGGAGCTTTGCACAGATGATGTGCTTGGCCCCATGCTCTTGATCATTCTGAAAAGTGCCACACTAAAATGACAGTTAAGAGCTGAACACTACTGGAGCTATTTTAAAGTGTTTGTTAATTCAGGTGCCACAGTAACACTAAAAATAAATTACAGCATTCATGTTAGCACTGTCAGAGTCAGGCAGTCTGAAGAGTCCTCAGCAAACAAAACCTACCTTCAGCTTCCATCCTACTCTATCTGCTGCATCACTGGTAGGCCAGCTTGCTATGCCTGACACTCACTTAGCTCTCAGGCTCTTGTTATCTTAGCTTAGAAAATAAAAATATAAAATCTATTATTCACTCTTCTGTTTTGAAGAAGATGCAGCTATTTTCAGTCCGGTTATTTATAAGGAACTTACTGTTGGCTGTAGCAGATGCTGGTTCTGATTCTGTAAGTTTACACACTCAAAAAGATTATGAAAACTGCAGTCGGGGCAAGAATTCAGAAAAAGGTCACAGAAGAAATATCTAAACATTTAAAAGTACCAAGTTAATTTATGACCAAGCACCAAAACCAGGCAATGGTGCAAGCAGCTGAGACATGAAATCTATCCATTTCAATATTTCCCCTGGAATGTTCCATAAAGCTGGAGAGACTAAAGCTCAGCCTGGCAGGATCTGGATCTTCGTAAAACCAATCTAGATAGTAAAATAAATACTGTGTGTGAGGGTATTCTGAGGAGGGGGGCAGTTATCTAAAGATAAACCTTTGAATTTGAATTGTCATTTGATAGAATTCTGCACTTACAGAGGAAAGCCTCAGCTGGAGAAAGACAGGATAAAGTGACCTCTACTAAAATATCTTTGTTTCCTTCACATCTGATCTTGCAATCCTAAATCTGTACTTCAGTTATTTAATACAAGCAAGCTTGTTCTATTCCTATGAAAGGTAAATACACACACAGCTGAACTGCTAAAAACTTGAGGTCTTAAACACTACCACTAATTTAGGAGTGTAGAGCAAGGCTAGAAACATGAGTTGTTTAATAAACACTTCTGTGCAATGTCAAGACAGAGTTGCTTATTCTCCATTCTGCTTCAAGTTTTGTGCTATTTGGTTTGCTTCCAAAAGGTGCAGCTTCTGACATGAGGCATTGAGAGCTTCAGCTCTCATTAGAAACAAAAAAACCCCACTAATATTCATGGCTGAGAGAAAAAGTAAACTTCAAAGAAAAAATAAATCTAGAGGTGAATATAACATTTTTTTTTTTCTCCTAGTTGTTTACACAATCTTATATAATTGGATGGGGTTTTCTTAATCCTTTAAGCAGCTAATACTGAAATTTGTACTTGGCAATTTTCTTGCAGATCCTTTCCAACAGAACTAGTATGAATACAGTTCAATTCACTTGTTACTGTGGATGACCACATCCCAAGAACTGGAGAGCTCCATTCCAGTTTTGTTATTTTGCACTGCTCTGCATATTACAAACCCAGCAAACTCCACCAGTTACTCAAAGAAAGCTTCATAGAGTAGTTTAACTCCCCCAAAACAACAGCTTGCCACTAAAAACAAACAAAACTCTACACACAGTCACATACTGGTTATTTTTGTCTTGCTGGTCATGGGAGTGTTAGCAAACAAACTTTGTTTTCTCTCAACAAACTGTTTCACATACAGTCCTATGTACAGAGAAATCTGAATACTTAAACCCCCACAAAAAATGCAACATAACAATATTCATTTTCTAATGCCAAAATTCTTGATTATAAGCAAATCACTAAATAGCAGTAAGCAAATAATTCCTGTTAAGCATCTATTTAATTATTCTAAGGTCTTATTTGTAGTACTGTATTACACAATGTTCTCAAGCAATGCTCAGACAAATGGCAAAGTCATAGAACGTATCCCATCAATAGAGATAATTTCAATAGGAAAAAATAGAGCAGGCTGAGAATAGGTGAAATAGGGGCTATCCATGCAGCTGAAAAACTTTGGGAAAGCCCATGAGCTAAATTGCAGCAGAGGGACGTAAATGAAAATCATGAGAGCAAGCAATGCTGCTTGCAGGTAGCATTACAGTGTCTAGCATTATAAGGCACAATGTTATCAGGCAATTTTAAAACCTTGTCATATTGCAAGAAATGGAGCTGAAGATTTCCCACATTATCGGTCCCACACAAGCAATTTGAATTAGGTATTTTTTTGAGACATTGCATCAGAAGTATTTCTGTCATTTGTAAAAATTAGCATTACTGGAAACTTCTCTTTTGCCCTTTAACAGAATTCACTACACAATTATTTTCTCAAGCAGCTTACTATGCGTGAGTGTTTCTTGTCATCAGGAACTTGTTTTTCACCATTTCTATGAAAAATACTACTTAGTTGTTTCCATGCAGTTCAAATGCTTAGTGTCTCCTGACAATGAGCAGCTACAGCCTAGGCTGTTGAGGCAATAGGAACAGAAATGCAAGCAGAAATGCTCTCTTGCTTCTGGGTTTCAGTGTTTCTGCTCCACTCAGCCAGGCAACACAGTGAGGAAAGCAGACTGACAGGTGGGACAAGAGCCAGGATGAGATGGTGGAAGGAAGCCCAGATTGAAACAAGGATGGTGCAGGTGGAATACTAAAAGTACAAAGTAACTTTAATATTATTTGGTTTGACTATATTTGACTGGTAAGTTTGTAACCTTACTGTCCTCCTAGATAGCTTCTGTGGTATGAATTCAAACATTTTACTGGATTTTTTTTTTATGGTCTATATTTATCTGTGCACTGACTTAAAAGATAACATGACCATTTAAGTAGTCATGTCTTCATCTGCCACTGTGAACGTGTACAAACCTCCACATATGTAGGAGTCTGCATCTCTGCAGTGTTTTCAGTAAAAAAAAATATTATGTTTCTGTTTATACTCAATATAACTTTTCAATATAAAGTGGCAGCATATGAACAATGCTAGTTCAAAAGTATGACTGGTATTCCTAATAGTACTCTTAGATGTAAACACCTTTTATGGGATAACCAAGTATTCAATGGCTTCTTAATATCTGGAACAACAGATCATATGGGCATATCAAGACTGCAGAATTAAATGATGCTTCTACACTGAAATCCTTTTTAGACCTTGACATCACTAACCCATTGGAAATGCACATGCACCCCAGGTATCTGACTAACATGGCTGACATTTGTGATGTTGAAGCAGCAGATTGTTAACCTCTGCTGTAACTAGATTTAGCCTGCAATATAAACCCACTATTCCTTCTGCTCACAAAAATAGCTTTAAAGTAGTCTGTGCCAACACAAGTAACTAGGATGTAAATATCATGTAAAATTGGTTTTAGAATCATGTTTTGGCACAGCTCCTCATTTATCCCAAGACCTGTGAACTCTACAGAGACACTCTTCATTACACCTCACTTACTGTAACTGCTTTTTGGGTGCTATATCACATGCATTGATATTCTCTATCTTTATGCATTTAGGATGAAAACTCAGTGCATCAAAAACAGTGAGTCAATTCAATTATACAAATTACTAGCAGCACTATATATACACACTTGATACATCATCCCATCAATCCCCAAAAACATGAGAAACCTAAAAGCATCACTGCCCACATACCACACATTTTGTTCTTGACCAGGATTTGCTGTCTTTTGCCTCATTCAGCCTTTCCCTTGAGTTTGATATTGGCCTAAATAAAAGGATAATGACCCTGGATATGAAACCTTCTTGCTGTTACACAAACAATAATCCAACAAATCTTCTGTATACTCAAATTTTCATTCTGACATCTCTATTTATACTAGTAGCAGTAGCTGCTGCTTTCTCTGAGCTATATCATCATTGCAAGCACCAACCCAGCTTTAAGCACCTAGGAACTACTGCTAAGGACTTGCCTAGTACTGTTGCATATCACCTACAGCTTCCAGGAAGTAGCCCTTTTTCATTAACCCTTAGCATTCCCATTTTCAAAATTACATTATCATGATTCTTTTACAAGTTTATGCTTGCATTTCTGCAGCTTGTATAGCCACTGTGATCTAATAAATGACTGTTCAAATTCATAGGCAATAGCTCAGGAAGCTAGTGGAGTAAAATTTGGAGAGAAACCTGTAGTTAATAGATCACTTGGATCCCAGCACGTACGTCCCAAACAGTGGTTGTTCTGACTTCAATGAAGTTGGCTTTCACACAACTACTTAGCACCAAAACATGACCAGTCAGAGCCCCTGCTACATTGCCACTGAAAATCTGATTGACAGCAATTAGGATGCTTGTAGCCATCTTATGCTAAAACTAGCCATGTGAACACAATTAGCTACTGCATGCCTTGTGTGGCAATTACCCTACAATTAGGACAGTAGCTACACATCTGTCAAGTATTAGGTATTTTTCACATAGACCATCTGCAGGAAGATAACTGAGTGAAGTCATTTGGGAGATGCCTGTTCAGTGTAATCACAGGAAAAAGCAAGATATGTGAGTGTAACTGAACTGTGAAGTCACTGTGCATCTCTCTCATGTCCATCACGGAGAGATGGACACATAATTTCACTGCAGTACATATTAAACATAGCAAAAGCACAAAGTGTATCCATGTTCAGCATTGGTTTGCATGAGGTCATATGAACATGATCATTATTCCTATAAAGAACACATGTGTTGTAGCAAATTCAAACTGCATTGCAGGAGGATGATGAAAGGGAACATCTAATGAAGTCCTGGATTGTATAATCCTCTATATTTTATTCTTCCTGAACATCAGTCTGTCCTGACTTTGCTCCTTATACATACATTCCCAAGTCCCAAGAACAATAAGGAGGAAAGGAGAAGCATGGCATGAAGTGTGTCAGCTTACATCCAGAGTGGTCACATTAAATCAAGAGGGGAAAATTACTCTGCCTGACTTTCAGTTGTTACGTAAAGGTGGCAACTTGCCCCCAAAAAATTAAAAAAAAAAATAAAGAAAAAAAGAAAAAATTAAAAAAAAAATAAAAAAGCAGCTTCAGTACACTCTGGCTCTCCCAGACAGTGATTCAGAGTTCAACACCTACTCAGAAATCCTCTGAAAGTGTTTCCATTCCTCCTAGGCAGACTAAGAAACAAGCTGGCAAACACAGAAATGCAAGCAAAATGGCTAAATTTAGGCAGATAAATACCCCTTCTTTAGCAGATTGGAAATAAAGATAAAGCCTAAAGAGAAAGCCGTCTGATAAATTGCTAGTGATTGCTTTTAAACTGCCCAGCAATGATAGCATTTTATCACAGCATCACATTAATAAATGGAAAATGCAATCGAGTCACACAGTGGGCAATTTGATTTGAGTTTTCATTTCTCTTTGATGCTTATAATTCTATTTTATATTAGCAGCAGAGAGTGTTGGGCTATGACAGCAATAACAGATAATCTACTAGTGCATATTTTTGCCTACAACATCATGAAAATAGCAAGTTGTGATAACCCTAGCAGCAGCAAGGACTGAAATTGACACTTTCACATGGGGGCTTTTGCACCATCACTGACATCATTACTCTGACACTCTGTAGAAATCAGATGGCATTTTTCAGCATAATAAAGCAACATTATTTCAGCAAAATGCTGGTGTTGGCCAAACTACTCTGCAGCTCTGGAAAGCCATGAGGGGCTCATTTTTACAGAGGTTAATGAACTGAATTCTGCACTTCTATCCCAAAATCCAAGCCTCCATGCAGATATTCTTCAAGTTTTATTACCACTGAGCAATCTTTGCCTTCTGTCCTTCTGATCAAATATAAATTGCGTGGATTAGCTGTTTTAATACCTGTACAAGCTACTTGAGCTAATGGTTACCTAACTTTCACAAATATAACAGCATTCATATCACAACCCAGGCGCATACTTTACACATTTCCACTTCTAAAAGTTCTTGAATTAATATAGGTTCATAATTATCCAAGCATACACTTGATTGTTCTCAGAGCAGTCTTTTTTTTTTTTTTTTTTTTTTTTGTCTAATCTCCTTCAATTAGATAAATTTAAATGTTTCAAGCTGAAACATTCAAAGATAAACACTCTTGTGACTGCTATAACAACAGACAGTTCGGAGCACAGCATAAGTGTACCAGAATTTGCCTATATGGGAACACAAAAGTAAGAGAGTGTCTTGAACTTCATAGTTTGATAAATTAAATTATGCCTACTTGTCTCCTGCTGGCTTAATACAGTGAGTACTCTGTATTTCTGAATTGTGATACAAAAGCAACTGCTGTAATACTGAAGGGCATTGCCTACCCAATGTTCTAAAACACAAGAAGAGATTACCTGCAGTAGCAGTGGAAATGTCTAGCAGTGAGAATTTTTAGGACTACATTGGACAAACTGCTTCTGACAGTTGCATAAGTATAGTTGACATTCTTTTCAGAAAAGTGGATTATCTTTCATGGTTTTCCCCAGACCCGTTTTGTAGAATGTCATGGCATAGCAACATTTAAACCATAGTACAAATTTGTAAAACAGCAGCAGTTTGGATACTTTTTAATTTGATGTGACTGTATGGCCTTCTGATGTTCATTCCAGCCTGAATTACCCTCTGATCCTTTGCACAGCTGTATAGATTGCTATATATCAAACTGTTCCCCTCTTTACTCCACTGATTTTAGAGGTCAAAGCATCAAATATGGAGGACTATACAGAAGACTGGTAACATACATGCCTGCATATAAAGATGGTTTTTCTACTGTACATTTTACACCCTTAATCTTCATGTTTAATATATACATCCCCCAGCTTTTTCTTCTGACTTCATTGCAGTCTGCTTACACTCCCCCTCTATTTTTCTCATCTGCTCTCTTTTCCTCTGGAAAGCAACATATTCTAAGAATTTCAATGGATGTTTAGAATTTGCCCAAAATGTTTTATCATTCTGAAAGATCTTCACATCTGACTGAACTATATTTACAGACGAACACTCAGAACAACGAAAAAAAATAATTGTTTGAAATTTAATTTCTGGTAAAAGTAGCATCTTGGCTGTTATAGCAATAAGCTTTTATGTAACTTTGTGAGGCAGTAAACACTTTTCCCTGTACCTAGTGGTTATGAGTACATGATACATAGAGTTGGCTCTAAGTTCAACACAGAAATAAAAAAAAAAACCACAACAAAAAACCAAAGAAATTATCATTTTGGAAAAATGCAACAACTCTTGAGTTTAATCTTCAGTGTAAGTAGCTTCATAATCTCACTAGTATAAATGAGCTTTTGATAAATGGTGTAATTTACATGTACTTATAACATGTTATAAACCCACACAATATTTTTATTTCTTTCTCTAGAATTTGCTTCTTAGCAAGTGTTTTCTGACAAGAAAAACAGCTTCATAACTCCATAAGAATAAGAACATTTGGAGATTGCTTCTGGTGACAGACAAAATTTAGCTATGTCCAAAGCACCATTAAAACTGTAAAACAAGTCTATTTCTTTTTCTAAAATTTAAGGACTCACATAGCTGGTATCTCAAAGACAAATTAAAGTTAATTTTATTTTTTCCTCATTATAATTATTCTTAGGTTAAGAAGGATGCTGAGATGCTGAGAAGTGAATTGAGATGTGAAAACCATGCAAAGCACCATACTTCACGCAAAACAGATCTCGGTCAAGTTTAAGAGGTTCATGTGATCTGCTCCTTGTTCATACAAGCAAGGGAGGAGAGGAGTTTCCTCTAAATCACATGGCATCAATAACTGTATTCCAATCACAAATCAACCAAGTCTGAACAACATAAATCTTAGTTCAGTCCTATGTTTATTTCCTGCTGTTTTCCTTTAAATTAAACATAAATTAAGAATGAAAGCAGAGCTTACTTTTAAATGTTAAATAAAAAATTAACAAAACTCCCAATTAAAACCAAACAAAAACCCCCTCACTCCCTTCTCCAAAAAAACCCAGCCACTACACACCACAAACACACAAAACAGATTTATATGCCAAAATTCCTGTATTGCACACAAAGCTGAGCCCTCTTCAGATCCCACTGGCATGCATGACGTATATCAGCACTACTTTTTAGTTCACTGAAAGCAGGATCTAGGCACCTGTGTAGTTGTGTGGTGTTACATGAATTTAAGTTATTAGAAAATTAAACCAAGGTTACTGAATTAAAGAATTTTAATGCAAAAGCTCTACTATTGGAATTTCCCTGTGTATTATCATTTTAAAGAAATATGCCAAAACAATTATTTTCTAATTCCACCTACAAGAATGAATAAAAGCCAACTGATAAAGACTTTAAAGACTTTTAATGTGAGCATTTCAACAAGCTTTAAATTACTTTTATTAAGGCAGAACAGTGCCATTTTTCAGAGTTATTTCATAAAAGGAATTAAATACTCAGTTTAAACTCATAACCACATTTTAAAAGAAAAAGAACTGATTTTTTTAGGCTAAAACTGCAAAAAGAATTTTTAGGAACCAACTGAATTAGAAATGCAAGCCATGAAACTGCTGGTTCCACTGCTTTCATAAGTTTGCATTTGCTGCTGGGTTATTCCACATGTAGAGCTATACTAATCCTTCACAATACCTTTACTGACATCAGGATAACCTTACTAACCGGGCTTGCAGACATCCTTCCTAAACACTAGCCGCTGGGAAAGTCAATCTAACCTGAGAGGACTGAGAATTATGATCATATCACTTGAGTCTTTAAAAGCATCTTTATAACATGTTGAAAAACAAAAATAAAAAACAAGGTTATTCCTGAAGAAACTGTAAGTAATGTTCATATTTCACCTACATTATGAGTCCTAAAAAACACTCATTAAAGCCATTGTCTTACCCCTTGAATATAAGGAGGACTTCCCCCACCCGTGGTTGGTTTTCGATAAAAAAAACCCAAACATGCTCTGATCAATATCTCTTCATTTTACATCACATCAAAATCAATCACTTGTGCACATAAATACGTAGCGAGAGCCCCTCGTCACAAGGACTTCCAAACATTTTGATATATAACATCTGACACAGAAGAGCCCAGGTAACACACAAAACATTTTGGTGTTCCACTGAGAAACATCAAAAAACTACAAACTTAACATATTTGCTTCAACAAACATGATAAAATCGTTGCATAAATGTTGGATTTGAAGATAATTATACGAGATACCAGACAGCATACATGCAGGTATATATTAAAATGTTCTTATTTTATCCAAAACCATACATATATACTAATGTTTGACCTTCAGATTAGGCATCACATATTAATGTGCATTTTTTAACAGTGTTTGAAAATACTGGAGTAACACTCATGTCCCTATCCACCCTCTTGCCCACCGTTATCCCTAACCCCATGTGTTTACATGCAGCCTATGAAGTATAAATAGCATGGATGTCCCAATAATTTCATAAAGCAGTCTCATATATCCAAGCAAGCTGTATTTATTTGAGTCTTATAAGACACAAACTGTGCTAGGGAAATTCAAGAGTTCTGGCACTGGCACTGGAATGTGCAAAAGTGGATGTTAAAGTGAATTCAACAACAGAAATATAATCCTGATAACCACAAGGCCTAGTAACATTACCCAGTGCTTTATACAAAAAAGAATAGGGTAATGGTTGCATGGATTTTGTCTTGGAAAACTGATAATAAATAAATTTGACCATGTACTATGGAGCAGTGCATAAATGCATACTCCTTAGGTCTACTCCAAATATTTTGTAGTATGTATATACAAAGCTCAACCAAAAAGATGTTCAGTGTGGCATAAAGTAAGAAAGTAAACCATTCAGAGAAGCAAGACATGATACAGTTACCACCACCTCAGTTTTTCTGCAATGTTTATGAACCTATAATTGAGGGCCATGGGAAAAAAAAACAAACCAACAAAGTAGGTTTAATTTTATCCAGCTTTAATTAAACTACTGAACTACTAACTCAGTATAACAAAGCTGGTTTTTGTATGGCAGTATTGTCACTCCATTTTGACTTTGTATAATAAGTGAAATGCAAGTCCTACATTTAGGAAATTATTTAAACATAACTTAGTTGCAATGAGGGACTACCCTTAATGAGATCTATACATGCTTTATAGTATCTCACAGAAGATGCTTAAGAATAGATGTTTAAAACAGTATAAAAATAAAATAAAATATGAAGAAGAAAAAACCCTACCAAGTCAGAAACTTAAAGCCCAAATTTGAGCCTAATCCCACTGCTGCTGCGCTCTAGGTTTGAGCTGCTGGTTGTGTATTCAGGTTGTCTGAATTGCATCCAAAAATATGCTGAACTATTAACATGGCAGATGTCAGAGAGTTGCAGAGATGGAATCTCTGGTGTATTTAGCAGGAAATTTTAAGTTTAAAATTGGCTATGAATTTCAGGAATCTAAAGGCAGGTTTGCATGCTCCAATTTGAATCCCTGTAAAGGCACAAAGAAACAGTGCACTCATTTCTGAAATATAAATATTTTGGCAAGCCAAAAAGGTGCAAAAGTCAAATAGAAGTTCTGCCCTACTGTATATGCAGCTCACTAGCAGGAGTTGTGAATGGCACTAAAAACTAGAGGAAAGGAACAGTCTCTATCCCTAATCAGCCACTCCCAGGAACAGATGCGTTTGAAAAGACTGTACAGATGTTTCTGAGAGCTGGAAATTGAGCTGTTAGTGCAAAATTTTCAGGTAACACCATCACAATTTAAAACACAAAAATCATACATGATAATTAATATCAAGAGTTATACAAAGACTTTGGCCAAAAAATCCCTGGCATCTGGCATGATCACTAAACACAGAAAGTCCAAAATCAGTGTTAGCCTGTCTATGTACACACACCCAATCCCGGAACATAGCTGCTATATGGATGGGTTTAAAGGGCAATAAGAAGTTAGCGCAAAAGATGGATAATGTCTGCTTTTGAAAAATCTTGACCATTGAAAATGTCATACAGGAAATGTAGGAAAAGCCACCAGGCACATCATAAAAACCAAAGTTACAAGTGATAAAGACTCAAAATGTGAGTATGGTAGAATTGTGTGGGTTTGTATGGGATTTTCACACAACACTTCTGATTAATTAAACCTGAAATAGCAGGTTTTTGTAGTGGTTTATAAATCTAAATTGTCATAATTTTCAAATGAATTATATAGTAACTTGGTACAAACTTCAGTGAGTAACATTACTGCACCATTTTAAGTTTAATTCTTAAAGGATAACAAAAGATCTTCCTGGTTTTAATGCTAAAAATGGGATGTGCATGACTGATATTTTTACAAATTCATTCTATTATCATTTGTGGTCTTGATTTCTGCTGCAAAATACTTGACCTTAGGTGCAATATTTTCAGAATCAAATACCTACTAATTAATGTTTTAGGGTTTGAGGTTTTTTTGGTGTTTTCATTTGGTTTGGTTTTTTAAGCAATCTAAATGCCAATCCGTCCTATTCCAAAATAAAAGATGATAACTATCCATTGCTTATCTACTTGATAATAAATATAGTTCAGCTTTGGAAAACTGAAAGTTTAGTGACAGGCACTAACTAATCCTTATAAGTCATCTTTAGCAGTATAACAAAACATTTCCTTTTTGTCAGACTTTTTGCCATATTGCTATGTACTTTCACCATCAGAATATCAACATGCAAGAATGAACTTCTTAATAATAATCTTCATATTACCTTATAGTTCTTTAAACAGAGATAAATTTTTTAAGACTGAAACTTTATTCTTACTTTAACACACATCTTTACTGCCACTAAACTACTGTGGCCTGATTAAAGTTTAATGACATGGCTACTCTGATGATGAGTCTGTAGAGACTACCACCTACTGACAGACCTATCTAAGTTTCGAAGACAGCAAAAGTGCTTAAAGTATGTAAAAGCAGCATCTGTACAGCGACAAATCTGAAGCACTGGCTTCCTTAAAGCTTGTGATGTTATTTATACACTTCTTAGGTGGGGAGGCAGAGGAAATAAAAAGAAACAATCACAACCAACCAACCCCACACAACACCACCCACACACCCATCAGGTTAGATTAAAAATTACACAGACCTTGATTATGAGTAGCTAGAATTTCTTGAGGACCACTAAGAGCTTTGCCTTTCAGAGATCTGTTTCATCAATTTGAATAGCATCTTTATCACATAACCAGTTTAAATTGTACCGCAAAAATCTCCAAAGAGCAATAAAAAAGCATTCAACATTTGCAATGGCTTTCTTCAATCTTGTTTGAAGGCTAGATATTAGCCACAAATCCTACAACTGTCATTCCTGAAGTAGGAAGGCCTGTGACAATATGTTCTTTCTTCATACTCTCTGGAAACTGAAGGCTAGATGAGGCTTGTCATGCTTCCAGGTGAAATTTCTTGGTGCAGGCAGTAGAAATACAACCCTTCCAGTGAGAACCGGACATACTGTGCATATGCCATGCACCTAGTCTGTGCTTACACTGTACATCTGATGCTGCCATACATTAAATACATACTTGACATGTAGCAGTACATTTTCTGTAAGTTAAACATTTCCGCACACCGTGCAGTTTCTCAGCATGTGCACTGGAGTTTTCAGGAGGCAGCAGCCCAGAGGAAGCTCAATACAGCAGTTCTTGTTGGACTACCCAACATACAGAAGTACTAGACAAATTGTGAATCCACACAGACAAAAATCAACAGCCTGAGGAGACTCCAAGGCAAAAATCAATGCACACACATCTAGAAGATCAAAAGCCCTGAGGGAAAAAACCACCGGTCGGACTAGCTTCATATCCACCTCCTGCCCTGACCTATTTATGCATTTTCACACTTCTCTGACAAAAGACTCAGAAGAAGCTGTTCACTCAGCTATATACTTAGTGGATGAAGCCTGTAAAACTAGTGTGATCCTGGAATATATTATAGCCTGCCAATTAGAAGAATAATCCAAAAATTAATAACCTGGGTCTGATATCCTTCAGAAAGTTCACAGCCTTATAAGAAAATTGTCAGGAGAATGCTCTAGTCATCCCAGACAACCCAAGATGGCAAAAAACATCTTCTTTGCTGAAGCTATGCCATTGTATGGAAAGATTTTGAGAATCCGTGAGACAGGAAAATACCAGAATGGGAGCAAAAGTCACGTGGGAAAGTACACCCTTGTCTCCATTCCATACTCCAAAGCTAATTACGCATTTTGAATAACAGGAATGTCACTATTTATGTGTTGTCCCTTTGAGGCTGCAGTCATGAGTCTGAGGCCAAACAACTAATTGTCGTTCAATTTCAATTCAATTTTGCAGATGTAAATAGTTGAGTGCTGCACAAATATACACAAACATATGCCAAAGCCAAAACAACCTGTAAATCTTAGAGGTTTGCAGAGAATTTTTTTTGTATCAAATCATATACATTGCTGATGACATTTTACAACACAAAAAGGTGAACGATAGTTTACAGAAAAAAATACCACGTTTACTCCAATCTCATTATGTTCACATAAGAATATCCGTACTCTTGCACTTTAAAATAGTATCAGCACCATATTTGCATAACTTAATAGTTAGTAATACAGATCCTTTTACCATAATGAAAATTTAATGGCACTACCTATCTAGACCAATTAAACAGTAAGGGACTGATCCTCCTTTCATGTTAGTTTACTGTATATTAAGTCAACGTCAGACCCAAACATCATTTATAGCAGCATTAGAAGATAATCTCATAGGAGAGGTCACTAAAGTGTGACTCCTTCTCTTACTATGCTGATACAGTTTGTTTTGCAGTCAGCAGGGTTTTTTTTAATCAAACAAACAAAATCCATTATGAGTTTTCTCACTCTTCATATAGAAAGTGGTACCAGAAAGAAGCTAAAGAAGTCATCCAGTTCATATTGTAACATCGTTGTGTATCTTATTCCTTTATCCTCCATAAATTCACTACATAAGATACGTCAAGACTTCTGTTAAACAAGTACAATTTACACTCTAAAAGCACCCTACTACAGTCCAAAAGTTTCTACAGGCAAAAATCTTGATTTACCATTTGCCTTCATATCACTCTATTTCTCTTTGCTGAAAATGAGAGGGGGAGGAATAAGGTGTTTCAAAATTTTACATGAAAAGACAAAGTTTGTTTCACCCATTCCTCTTCCAGTCATAAGCAGCTCATCCAATTAAAGCAAAGTTGCATTGAGCATCCATATGAATCACTCATTTCTCAAACACACCATTCCCTGGATGAGTCTTCAATTATATTTTTAAATGAAGCATCTTCATCTGGCTCCAGCTAATGGTGTGATTAGCAATTAGAAGTCAGATACACAGAGGCACACGTGCCTTGCTTAATTTTTGTTAGTTTCCTACATCAAATTTAACTTAAACACTGAAGTGCAAATTCACTGACAGAATCAAAAGGCATATATTCAAAAGAAGATGTCTGTGAAATTAAATTGCCTGCCTTCACATGCAGTTATGAGATCTTAATTTTGATTTTTCCTCATAGAATAGAAAATTATTTCAGGAATAGAAAATTATTTCAGGACCTTATCAAGCTCTAAACACTCACTCCTTCTCCCCAAGACTAGATAAACTCTTTCTATTCAGAGCCATAAATGAAATTTCTTTTACCTTCTTGAAACTTTCCCATAGTGTACCTTATTGTTTAAGTTATATGTCTGTCTTATTTCTAGATCATCCTACAAAGAAATTTTCATTCAAAAGTGTTTAAGCTCTTGCAAGTTTAGGTTCTGATGCAATCCTGGTTCTTGTGGATATCTCAAAAAGTTATCCTGTAACTAACAATTTTACAAGCTTCCTGAGAAAATACAGGGGATTACTGGTGCAGGGACTGTATTATTTAAATTTGTCTAAGAAAACAGTAGGTCTGAGCTACATGAAGGGGACTGTGCAGAGAGGCTTTCATGCCTGTGGCTCAGGTGTACCTTTTACAGTGGAAATACGCATTTTGGTTTAACAACTAATATTTATGATTCTGGAAATACCATTAGCCACTATGGTGATGCAAATTGATTTTACAGCAATTCTGAAGCAAACTTTTAACTCCATAGGATTTTGTACGTGACTGTTGGCATCTACTTGCATCTGCTTACAATCTCCCCTCCCACAGCTACTTAAACAACTCTACACTGTAACTTAGCTTCCGAAAGTATCAAAACCAAGAAAGGTCACAGTTAGCACATTTAAGTCCTTCTGGATTGCAAAAAAGTTGCTAGCTTTTTGTTATTCTCTTGAGAGTTCAGCCGGTGATGTCCAAAATGAAATTGAAAGACAGTACATAGCAAAGAAGAATTTTTGTTTTGTTTTTCAGTGGTAGTAGCTGCCCTATTCTTTCCATACGTTTGCACTTTATTGTCAGTATAACCTGTCACTCATTCAAATATATTGCATAAAAAGATTCTCACATTCCATCTCATGAATATATAATCCACCCAGAACATTAACACAGAGCAGTATGCTTACCTGAAAAATCCACCAAAAAAGCAAACCATTTCCTTCAATCTTAATTGCATGTTCTCACCACCTATGCAATTTTAATACCTAATAGACATCTTAGATCTTACAGAACACTATATATCTACAGAGAACCCTATCAAATCAGACTTTTCCCATTACCTACTGCATTGGTCTTTGAATTTCATTTGTCAGCCTCTTTTTTCTGAGCATTTTCAATTTTTCTTGCTTTCACTTGCCTATCCACATGAAAGAAAAAAGGATAGCTCTCATTCATAGCTGCTGCGAGACCTTTTCAGTATGTCTCATGGCTTCAATTCTTCTTTTAGGGGCATACAAAATATAATCCTTATTTAAAAAAAATAACTAGTCCCAGCACTTGAAAATTTCACCCAAGAGAACAGTCAAAAATATTAAGCAGAGGGGAACACTATGCTGGAGTATAAAACTTCTAAAACAATTTAGTAATGAAAAATTTCTGATAATTTTTATGAGAAAAAGACTGAGAAGTCCAGATCCCATTTTCAGTAACTGTTCAGAGAATTTTAAAATTCTGTATGTATTCTCAAAACAAAGCTGACCCATATAGTCACAGCCTTTTAAGTACCAGCACTGAATGACCTCTGGAGTTGTAGGAAGGGACAAGAGTGAGCACACAACAATGCATAATATATTCTCACAGTTCATATGACATGAATTTTAGATGCTCAGAGAACAGGAGGAAGCCAAGAGCATTTTTTCATCTTTATTCAAAAACCTAGAACAGCATAGATGAACCTGAAGAGAGTATTTGTAAATACGTCTCCTTCTCTCTGCTGTACATGCAACATCACTTTTAGATGCCTAAAAGATTTCAGTTAATGCTACAGATGATGGCTCATTGCCTGCCAGCTGGTTATTATTATCAGCTTCTAGCCCAATACTGAATAAAAGTGAGTGCTTTAGTTTTGACCTAAAAGGAACTAAATGCCTCAGTTTGACTTTATTGCAAACACCAGCTTCTTTCTCTACAGAATGATAGCAGTTGAAACACTCAATTTCAGGAGCTCTAGCTACGACTCTTTACTGGCATGAGAAGGACAACAAACCATTCAGAATTTCAAAAATCTGGGAACAACTTAGTATTCTTATCTTCCATATTTTAAATGCAATCTTCTATCCCCTTCTCTTCCCCTATCTTTTCTGCGAATGCAGATAGGCCGAAAATAGAGCGTAGGTCTGGGAATTAGAGAAGGTTGAATATTTAAATTTGTATAGTAACTCAAAAATTTTGAGGTTATATTAGAAAAATATCTCTTTGTAATTACAAATACGTATACTGATGAAAAATACATACATCTGCCACCCATGTTCTACAGTAATGATCTGCCTTTATTAGATGGGGAGCCATGTTATACAGTCTGGAGATGACAAATTACACTGATCCTTTTCTTATGACTACATCAACGGCTGCCTTTGTCAGACTCTTTTTCTTCTCAAGCTTCTGGTCATTGCTAGGGAGAACCGTGTGAGCTAGATCTGTTGTAACGTAAATTGAAATAAGTAAAGCTACTTATTTGTTGCAACATGTTATGACATCTCTTCAACACTAGATGAAGGAGAAGGACTTTAATCAACAGAACAAGATTTTGCAATTAGATCACCAAAACAGTGGGAAAAAAAAAAAAAGTATTTGACAAGAAGCTCTTCATCTGCAACATACTAACAGAATAAAGCTACCTACCTAATCTTCAATGTGAACAGTTTAACCAGTGCATCTCTACAAGCAAAAACACCTGGTATTTTGGGTAACAGATATGTGTCTGTCTAGTATCAGAACTCAATGTATTTAACAACTACATAAAAAGAATAATGCATCATCAACAACCTGATAGCAAATGAGGTAAAAAAAATATGTATTTTAATCAACTACAGAATAACACAGGAAACTGTAATATGCATTTTGGAAAATAAACTTTTTGTAGACAAATATAAACCATATTAAATGATAATCTCTATTTTAAAAAACTTTAAGTAACTACACAAAACCTACGAAGCATTCCTTTTACATTCAACGGGAAAGGGAGTTACTTTAGTTGTAAGAGAATAACTACACATTCGTCAGGACAGGAATCTGTGTGTGCAAACCAACTGCACAGCAAGCACGGACAAGGAGGATAAATAGAGGTACACAAAAAATAGTGTTTGATTAACACCAGTGCCAAAGGTCTCTGTTAGGATCTAATTGTCCCAAGTGGATTAACTTTTCTTCTACGTAAGAGAGGTGGCGCTGTACTAGGGATTTGACAATATCTTATTTATTCTGGAAACATGCCTCCTTCCAGAAAATGTTAAGGTGTTGAGAGCTTTTTTGATCCTGTTTCCATACACATGCACTGCACGCTAACCTTTCCACCTCTGTATTTATAATCAGAAGAGTTTTGTAAAAAGAAGTTCATAGAACAAGCAAAGGGAAGTGAAAAGCAAAACACCATTATCCCCAGTGCACTACAACGTTTATCTATCCCTGAAAATACCATCCAGTTACAGAATCAGTATAGACTGGATAGATTTCTGGGGGCAAGCCAAGTAGTGCGTAAGCAGTTTTCAAGGACTGCTTTTTTGCTTGAAGTAAAATTTGAAGCCACAGAAGCACAGAATTGCTCAGTTTGCAAAAGTTCTCCAGGACCATGTGCAGAGGGCCTTTGAATATCTCCAAGAATGACTGGAACCAAATCAGTCTTTGTTTACGTTTGGCTCCCTCTGACTTTTCAGGAATGATTGACATATTTTCTCAGGTGACAGTCAACTCTGGTGCTATTGTTTCAGTTTCTGTCAGCTCAAATTATCGACTCTGCAGCAGTTTACTCTGCCTGTCTTCCCAACAGAAGGGCTGATAAATCATTTTTAAGTTGCTCCTTAGATTTTTATAAAAGTCTAAACCAGCAAAATCTTAAGGCAAACAACTGAAATAGTCTGTATCCTTAAAATACCAGCATATTGCATTCTCTGACCTTGCCTTTCTGTTACCCAGTATGGGAACAGTGTCCTAGGCTGACATGTAAAAGACAGACAGCTAACGAAAATGGCACAGGATGCTCTTCCTGTTGCCAATTTGTATCTAAAAACTGACAGAAAAATATACTCCCAGTGACAGCTCTGAAGTAAGTCAATGTGTGACAGCAATCAGTTTTCTTCCGTCAAGTCAGGTTCCAGGAAGTATACATTTTTTAGGCTGTGTGCCAACACTGACAAGGAATAAGAACAACGGCACAAAGTAGCACTTGCCTATTTCCCTCAGAAATTCAGATTATGGGCTTTCAGCAAAGAGAAGAGCTGGCTACCTGAAATCAAAAAATTTCTGGCAGATTATGAGGAAATCAAATCATAATGGCTGGCTCACAGATGTGCTCTGAAATGGTGAGAAGAAGCAATAGAAGAGCCCGTGTCTGTACAAGACAGGTTTGTGGAGTTATTAATGCAAAAAAACAGAGAGAAGGAATCAAACTACAAGAATCAGAGGGCTTCACATCAACTCTAAAGATGTGATAAAAATCAAAGAACCAGTATGTGTGTAATCTCAGTGCTACCTGCTGGAGTAAGGGACAGATGAGTGGCAGCGCCTGTGATGGAAAAATAATGGTAAAGGTGAGACAGATATCCTCACCTCTCATGAGGAAAAATACCTCTCTGCCTCTTTTTCTGTCACAGAGCTCTTCCCTCTTACAACTCACAAGAGCAGACAATCTGATATTAGGGAGTAGAAAACCTGTTATAAACTTCTGGAGTACTAACATAACTGCTAGAAAATGGTTATTTCTTCTCTCTGGACTGTCCCTAGCTAAAGGTGTCTCTGTCCTTGTCTTTCACAACAGAAATAAAACATTTCAACAATACTGAAGAAACTGTTATGAAACCCAGAAACAGGAATGTGAAAACATTATAAACTTAAAGGGACTTAGAGCAGAATAGTTGAGAGGCCAAAAGTAAAGTGAGTAAAAAGAAAAAAACAAACAAACAACAAACAAAAAACAACACAAAAAAACCCAAACAAACAAACAAACAAAAACGCTTAAAGGAGTAAAAGAAGAGAGAAAATGGAACAGAAAAAGAGTGGAAAGAATTGTGCTGTACTAGAGAAAAGGAGAGTAACGTAAGAGTTAAGGATAGAAGATGGTGTGAGATAGTCAGAACATCTGTAGGCAAGTAATGTCTGAGCCTCTTCAAAATCCAAGAAGATGATTAAGTAAAATATAACATCACAAGGGATAGTTAACATTATCCGCCTTACTCCTTGTGCTGACAAGGTTTAAGTAACTATGTACATAAATCCACAAAACTAAACAGGGGATATACAGAATGGAGAGAGGACGTGATGCTTGGGATGTGTCCAAGGGGAGACACCAGAAAAGTCAGTTAAAAAATCTGAGCACATTAATGACTGGAATAGCCATGTTACGTAACTGGTAGTGTCTGTGCTGTCTATGGGTGTCTAGTCTAGCACAGACCCATGATCAGTTGTACTCTTTAATTATTAGTGTGTTCTCTTTGGAAAAATCAACCAACCAACCACAACCAGTCTTGATGAGGTTAAACTGCTTTAAAAAAGAAAGCATTTTAGGCATCAGCTATGCTCTACTCTCCTCGCATGGGGCTAGCAAACAGGTCTTGACCAGCTTTAATTAACATCCTAAATGCAAGCTAAGAGACAACTAGGTAGAGTCACATGTGGACTCAATCTGAGGTAACAGTAAATATCTGGGGCAGAAGAAATGCTTGAACACTGACAATGACAGAAAGAGGATAAGATAATGATGGCAAAGGAGGAGTAGGCAAGCTACTGAATGAGAAGAACATGTGAAAAATTAAAAGTTTGAGGTCAACAGAATTGGATTTATCAGAAACATGCTGTGACAAGCAAAATAGGACACTTGAAATACTGAGCTAGAGTTGTAAAGTCAGTAAAAACAACTTAAAGCTAAAATTAAAATAACTAAAATTAAAGTAACTGATCAAATGGAAGCTGATAGAAAATCTTAAGTACTGCATGGGTAGGGCAGTGGTGTCTGTGAGAGAGGAGCTAATGAGTCAACAGGGTTGAGGAACATGAAAGACCTGGGAGTCTAAGTGATGCCAAAATATGCAATATGCATGGTGAGAACTGAGGAGAAAGAAAGGATATTACAGCCTGTTTCCAAGAATGGAGGGGTGCAAGAGCATTAGAAGAGCATGAGAAAGTTATAGCACAGTGCTGAGGGAGTCATGTCAGACAGGCTAACATTCAAGTATTAAACAGAGTATGTAACATTGTCCTGTAGACAACCAGTTTCAACTCTAACTTGGGCCTGCATTTAAGAAGATAAATTCTATGGTTTACCTGGCTCTGGATTTCAGAACTTTCCACTCATTCAGAGCCTTGGAAGATCCCTCAAGTTTCTATGCTGTCACATGGGCTGCCTTTCAGCATAATTCAAGTGGACCCCTAAGAGGCTGTTATTTCTCTAAGTTTTCTCAGCTTCTTCACTTTCAGTTTAAAACCCAGTATTACCTTTTGGTTTGATTCCCATTTACCCTTAACCATGACAATGTAGCTATCAGCCCTGCCATCTCTCATTTGTCATTTCACAAGCTGACCAATGACTGCTATGACAGCAGGGATAATCCAGGGATAAGCATAAAGTCTTAAGAGGTATTTAAAAATTAACAAGAAACTGTCACCTCTTGGTTATGCAAATCAAGAACAAACCCTTCAGGTGGCCTTTTTAACAATGAAAAATGTTGGTTCAGTAGTTAAATGATACCATGCCTCTGGCTGCAAAGTTGATTAAAGAAACTTCTGCACTGTAAATTGGAAGAGAAAAAAAAATAGTTTATATATAAAATAATTCCTTCTACATGACCTAAGTCCTTCCAAAAACTCAGTGAACTTCACAGTTTCATAGCACTGTGGCAACTAAATGGAATAGCAAAGTGTAGCAAAGACACACGAATTACACATTTCAATAAGAGAAATACTGAGTCTTTATTGCAAATTAAAAAGATGCTTCTTGAAGCTCAACTTTAGTTGCCCTTGTCACCTGCCCTTTGTCTTTGAATTCACTCAGGCAATCCCTGAACACTACAATGACAAAAGAAGAGGGCCCACCATACCCAAGTCAAGCTTCTAGCAATATTTGTGGAAATGTCTAAGTTGTTGCCATGGGTTTACTCAATTCCTCTGTCAAGTATGGTGATGGCTAACTAACTAGAAGCAAAATATTCATTACCTGATAAAACAGATCTTGGGCTCTGACCTAGATCATAAACATGTTGAAAACAAATCTCAGCAAAAGCAGACGTTGCCAGCAACTTCAAGGTTATGACACTTGTCTTCAGTCCTGAAATTCACACCTGAGCCAAAAGACTCTTACTGAACCCAGGAGGCTCTGCATACACTCCATCTCAGAATTCACAAAGAATTTATGTTTGCATCATGCATCAGTTGTGACTCAGATGCTTTTAATCTCACCTCTGCAAGACTACAAACAGATTCTAACAATTTGTACTGCACAGATTCTCAGATGTGGGTGTGCAAACATGACAAAACCAAGCCACAAGGCATTCAGTATTTTCTTGAGGGGGAAAAAAAAACAACTGCTGCATTTGACAACTAAAAACGTCTAAAAGAGCTCAAAACGGCTATAAGTTGCAGTTAACTAAGTAGGCTCGTTTTCTAAATCCTTAAGTCTTGCATCTAAGACAGACAGAAAGAAAACCCCGTCATTTAAATCACGTGGTTTACGGGGCTGGGGCTCTAAGATCATGACATTCATAACTAGGAGTCAGCAACGATCGCCTGTTTCTCGCTGGAGTCACCCAGCACCTGGCTCTCGCGTCCCAGTTCCCACACCACAAACACAGCACAACCCCAGCAACTTCTTCAGGCTTTCTGAACTCCGCGCAGCCCTCTACATCACTTCAGCTAAACCGAAGTAACCCCGACCAGCCGCCTCCAGCATCTCTCCCTCCGACTGGGCATCAGCAGCCCGGCGGACGGGTCGCAGGTGCGAAGGGTCCCAGGGACGGCGCTGCCACGGGTGACAGCTCTCGCCTGGGCAAGCCGTGCCCGAGGTGCCGTTCCGGACACGCCGCGGCCCGTACCACCGCGGGCGGGGGTCCACGCTGACCGATGCCCCGGGTAGCGGAGCCCCCGACCCTCCGCCACCGGAGGGCCCTACCGTGACGGAGGGACCGGGGAGGCGGCCGAAGCGGGTAGGGGAGGAGTGAGGCAGAGGGCAGGGCCGGGAGGCGCCGCACCGCAGAGCGCCGGGGCAGCGCTCTTGCTGGCCCGACACCGCCGCAGCGGAGGGTCCCGCCGCCGCCTCCGCGCTCGCTATGTCCGGCCGCTCCGAACCGGCCGCCGCCGAGCCCGGTCGCCCCCCGCACGCTACGCTCAGGTAGGGCCCGCGCCCGCGCCCCTCCCCTGCCGCCGCCTGCGCGCTTGGGGCTGCGCCGCGTCGCAAGAGGCTGCCGCCGCCGCCTGTGGCGAGGAACAGCTCCGGTGCCGTCTGCCCGGCCAGTAACGGCTGCCTGAGGTCCCCGCTCGGGTGCCCGCTGCCTGCCCGGCGAGTGACGGCTGCCGCCGGTGCCTGCCCGCTAGAGAGCGGCTCCGGGCGCCCGCGGGTCCCGGCTGCCTGCCCGGTGAGTAACAGATCCGAGCGCCGGCGGGTCCCTCCCCTGTAAGGAGCCGATCCGGGCGCCCACCGCCGCGGACCCCTGCCAGTGCTTACCACGGCACGGGAGTCGGGAGACCGCAGGGAAGCGGTGTCCCCCGTCTGAGAGCGGTCGAGGAGGAGCGGGGACACAGCGGCGGCGCGGCCGCGGAGGCTCCGAGCTTCGCTCCTGCGGTACCTGAGGGGGGAACGCGGCCGAATGACCGCGGGGAAGGCGGCGGGCGGCCGGGTGTGCGGAGCTGCTGCCGGTGGGAGAGGCCGGGCTGGAGCTTGGGGAGGAAAGAGCAACCGGAACGGGCACCGCAAATTCATGTCCAGCTGCAGAGGGGATGGGGATGTGCAGCTATTCGCCAGAAGGTGGTCAACCGCCATGACCTTACTCCTACACAAAAAGCAGAAACTAAAGGGCTTTTCTTAAAAAATTAAAAAAAAAAAGGGGGGGGGGGAAAGGGAGGATTTGTCATCTAATTTTGCTACAACAGCTGGTTTCCATACAGTACCTTCTTAAGAGTTAATTAGTGCTTAATAAAATACCCTTAGGATATTGTGCTTGAGCCACTTCGATGCACGTACGCTACCTAGTGAATCAGAGGATTTGACAATGGAAGAAAAAGCCAAAAAAATCACTGTACTTTTCTTATCCTAGCTCATGTATTTATAGCGCTTATGAACAGTAGATTAGAGCGAAACTTCCTTGAAGACGGAAATTGATGCACAGATAGAAGTAGCCTACCGGAGATGCAAGATGTGGTTAAGCATAATTTTCAACAATCACAAGTAAATTGCATTTTGATGATAGCAGACAGAAAGTGTTATAGAAATTGTAGCATTTAAGTATGATACAGACTATCAGAGGTAAAAAGCATATGTTGCGAATTATTACAATTTGTTTTGGTTTCGTTGCTTCCAGTGCAGTGTCCCAATGAGAAATGAAGGGTACAAATAATAAAGTTTAGAGAAAACACAGCCATAAAAGGAAGGCAGTGAAACCTGAATACTCAAGAGGAACTGGCTGGTGGACAGAGGGAGGACAGCACTTAAATGGGTGATAACTACTTGCAGGAGAGATTGCTTTCCTTTATTTGGAGGAAATAAAAAGTTTTAAAGCAATCTCCCAAAAGAGAGTTGACCAAATAGCGTTTCATATCAATAAACATTTACCAACTAAAGCTTAATAATGTTTTTGCACTTTGATCTGAATTGCCTCATGCAGAAGTAGCCCTTCCCGATTTTTGCCTTGGCTTTTCAGGTGAGATGAGAAGGATTTAGCTTGTTAATCGTGGCTAGTAATTTTATATGCAACTTTTACACACCAAATACTAAAGTGATTGTACAAAGTTCAGGATTTTATGGGAAGCCACAATCTGGAAGTCAGGGACTCGGAGTGTAAGACCAGAGAGACTTTTAGGTTACCTGATCTGACATTTCACACTCTACAACAAAAAATGGGTAGACTGTGATCTTGACCCCACTAACCTGGGTCAGGATAAAACAGGTATTCCAAAGAGACAGTCTTAAAGATAGTAAGAAATAGAAAAGCTGCCACTTCCCTTGTTTATGATCTTGTTTCATTGTTGCATGTTTACCTTCTCATAGGCGTACAAACATCTTCCAACTCCACACAGTTGTTGCTAGGCTTTTCGTCACTGTGTAAAGCTCAGGAAACCATTTCTACTCCACTCCAGAACTCTGCCATCAGACCATCACTTCAGCTAGGCCTATTACCCAAAAAACATAATCTCTTTCTGTAGTAAGGCCAAAACTTATCTTGCTCCCACGAGCAGCATACCTATTTCTTCTTTCTAAAGAGTGATTTTTTTTTCTTCCTTCCATACCTTAAGCAAATCAGACTTCCTTCATCAAGAATAAGTTATCTTTGTCATCTCTTTTATCTCCTGCAGCTGCTATGTTGACAGCTGCTTGTTATCTGTTAATCAAGGCAGCCATTTCTTTGCTGAACAACTGTGTAAACTTCATACTTTCTGTGAATAAGGGTCAGAAGACTCTAGGAAAAAAGGTGACCAGAACAGCAAGTAATTTATTCAGACCATTTCTGTATTTACCAGGAAACCCTGAGGAAAACAGCACACCTGAGAATCCAGGGGACAGATAACTTGTCCTCACACACCTTCAGCTCATCATATCCACAATATTTGGGTAACTTTAATTGGGAAATATTTGCAGCAGCTGTGAAGAAATACAAAGAGTGTTAGCATTTAGGACTTGACTTTACGTACCTTACTGAAGAAAGTTTTCACTACTGAACTGTTACAAATCAAATAATATTTTGCATCTTCCCTACAGATTCAAATTGAGCATTGGACTGTTTTTGCGGCTATTCACACCTGATCTCACTCATTGACGCTGCAGCTCTGCCCATCTTGCTGACTCTCATCACACACAACAATCACTACCTGAGTTCAGCATAAACCAAAAGTGCATATTAGTTCCAGCTCAATATCTTCCCTTGTTTTGGCTTCCATATCTGAGGTGAAAACATAAGCCCCAGGTCTGGATGCCTTGCAGCCACTGTGGAGCACAGCAGAGCCGACTAGTGGCCTTTGGGCATCTACTGATAAATTAAAATTTCTGGCAGTAGCTTCTTGCAATGAATGTTTATCCTGAGGATCAAACAAGCAGCTGCAGAGAACTGCACAGAACTGGTAGCTGTCACTTTTTCTTCAAGCAGCTAAAAGACATTTTTGCTGCACATCACACTTGGGAAGCTGGAACTGTGGTCTATAATGATTTATTGGGATTTTTTATGGTAGAGAAACAAAACCATGTTAAGATCATGCATCTCACACTTTGCCTCTTCAGGTAAGAGGCAGGAAGAAAACCACTTGAATTTCTTATGTAGGAGCCAGGAACTTTTGTCCTTCTGTCCCTTGTGTGAGCCAGTGACTATTTGGGATGGTGTTGAACAGCTGCCTAAGGAGATAGAGCCACTGCTTTTGGTAAAACTGCAGATTTTCTGCTTAAGCTTATGAAATTAAACGTATATACATATGCAATTTTTGACAAATCCTGTATATCTAAAAGTAGTCTTACCTGACCTTCAGACATGTCTTTTGGACTGGCATATGCTTTCAGCACACCTTTTGTGTGAATACTAGAAAGAAAAAGCAGGATAATCAGTGTTCTTCAGTTCATAATTAGAAACAGTACTGGAGCTTAGAAGCAATAGTAGACTGAACACTAATTCAGAAGAATTAAAATGCATATACATCCAACACAGTTGAGAAGTATAGATTGTATATTTTAAACCATGAGAAGACAAGCCCAAAGAATGGCAGCTAAAAGTTTTGTATCACCAACACAGAATGAAGTATCTTTGCTACCTATCAGTACCTGGCATAGCAGAAAACTTTTGCACAGAGCTCAGAGAATGGTTAAGAAAAGGCTTTCCAGTTTTATATGGTTGTGTTGAAAACCAAGCATTTTTTACTATTGATGAATATGCTAGGCTCTACCACAGATGCAAAGAGGTAAGTTAAGATATTCAAAGAGATCAAAAGCTGTGGCTGTATTAGACCTTTCTTACAGACAGTAAGCATGTGGCACCCACTCATTGCTGTTTGTAACTTACACAGTAACACTAATGTCACAGACTTCAGCTGACAGCTGTGCTTGTGGTCCAGCAAAGTAACACGCATCTTGTATAACAGAGAAAACAGATTTGGTGGCTTTGTACTAAGATGCTTTTAGAAACAAGTTAAATAAAGCTTTGATCCTTTAAGGAGAAAAAATTTTAGGCAAAGACTCAAATTATGAATTTCAACATTCACGGGTGTAAGCTAGAGATAACAGTTTCTTATAAGAAATCATAAATAAATAAATTAGAACTGCAACAACAAAAAGAACAGAAGCACATAAACCAACAGGAATCAGTACTAAGAATTTATTTTAAACAACTGTCAGTGATAAGTGGAATGAAATTAGCAAAGACACAGAGGATGATGGGTGGTATTTGGTGAGACTGATGAGGCATAGCTTACAGATCTGGTCTCCATATTTTCCCACCTGTATGAGTAGAAGAGAAAAAAATGTATTACAGATCTTATTTAAATAAGAAAAGGGAAATAAAGAAATCCCCTGAATAAGCGTGTAATGTCAGAACTTCATTATCAGGAGAACTGCATGCCTTACAACAGTAGCTGATATCACATATGAGGATGAAATTTGCTTTTCTGCACTTGTGCAGAACCAGTACTACAGCCCAACCAGAGAAATCAGTTTAATGCTTGCTGGGTATGCTTTTAATTTGCAAATTAGCAATTAGTTCACCAGATGCTTTGAGTGAAGTGGCCAGAATATTTATCGAATGCTATGTGATCGTTTTGGATTTCACTACCTTCTTACAACATCAGTTTGATTGTCAGCAGTGGGAATTCTTGAAATGACATGCTGCATCCTGTTTTCATGGGGAATTACTTTAAACAGTTCATTAACCTGGCTAACCTATGTTGTCAAACATAGGCAACATTTATCAGATATGTTTTTCTTCAGTGAGGTCAGGGGAGAAAAATTTCAGCTGAACCAAGAAGTAACTGAAATTGTCGAAGGTCATAAGTCTGTGGATGAAGAATCTGATCCCTTCAGAGTGGGATTGTAGGTGGCAGGAGGAGGGAGATTGAGGATCATAGAATCAGCTAGGTTGGAAAAGACCTTTAAGATCATCAAGTCCAACCATTATCCCAGGACTGCCAAGACCACTACTAAACCATATCAGTGAGGGATTTCTTTACTACTTCACTTGAAGAAGTAGCAAATAAATAATCTATATAATTTCCATTCTTTGTTTTACTAACCCAGTAGGGCACTACAGTGACAAAAAAAGATTACTTATTTGCAGACTTGCATCTCCACTTCTTCATTTTATGAATTTCATCTATTTTGAATTCTTTAATCAAGGCTACCCTAGCCTCCTACATGAACTTCACACTTCTTTTCCTGATCATATCCATTAATGTTTTTCAGTTCCTGCTCTGCTCCCATACGTCACTTCTCCCTTTTCTGACTGCAGTGTCAGTCACTCTGTTCGCAGTTCTGTCTACATGTATCAACCCATTATTCTCCGTCATTCAGTCCCCTCCTCTTTGAAGTGTCTTTTCCCCAGGATTGAGTTGAGAAACCCTAAAAAGTGTCTCTGACAGTTTGATATGTCCATAATTTGTTGCTATGCTGTTCACTTTGTAAATGATTTAGACTATGACCTCCTTCCACTAATCACTGTAAACACACTCATCAGATTAGCAGAGTTTTGCCATCTCCTTCCTCAGTCCTATGTTAATTACTTTACACTTTCTTGTTACATTTCTTCAGTTACACCCTGAGTAGAAGGGAGGGAGGCATAGTTACACTGGTGGAAGCCTTTATTGTACTGTGGATGACAATAAAACCTGCTTCAGGTCATTCCCTCTTGCAGCTGTCATTCCCTCTTGCAGCTGTCATTCCCTGACAATGAACATTTTAAATCAGAGCAGCCTCTAAAGAACAGTATTTTAAGCCATGATTGGCACATTAACAGCCAGAAGTCAGAACAGTAAGTCCCGCATTCGGACAGCAGAGCATCTTCTTGTGCTAGAGGTCCTGAGGAGCAGGAACAGGCTGATAGGAGAGCTCCCTCCATTGAGGATACCAACTTGGGATCACAGGGATTCCTGGCAGTGGTTCCTCCGGGTACACTGCTCTATATTACGCTTGTTCAAGCTTGGCTGGAATGCTCTCAGAGACAATGCAGAAACAGCTTCAACATGCAGGACCAGGAGCTAAAGCACTAATAGCCACGTAGTTTTGAGCATCCACCGAGAAGTGGAATAGGCAAGTTTATTTTTCTCCCAGAAGGAAAAACATGAATAAAACTTCTACATCAAAACACATAGCTTTAATTACCAACCCACTGGATAAAACACAGCAGAAGCTCCACCTCTCCCTGCATGTTGTGCAAGCTCCTGGCCGATGCTGGCTGTGCTCTTTAGGGAGGAGCAGGAAAGGAAAGCCAGCCTACCACTGGTAGTGACAGTTCACTTCGAAACTGTTCACATATATCAAAGAGCTCAGTGTCAGGAGCCTGTGGGAGTTCTTTCTCTATTTTTTAACCACATCTTTGTTTATTAGTGGATTGCATAGTGCTTCAGACTGCATATACAATACACCTTCTTTTCTTCCTGCTTCACTGAAAACAGAGGAAAAAAAATTATACTGGATATTTCTGATTTTATTTCAATGGCAAGTACAAATTTATTATGTGCAGTTTAATGCTATGATAGCTAAGATTTATTTGGTGCCCAGTATCAATTTTAAACCTTCTTTTTCAGTCTTGTCAACCTTGGATCATTTTCATTAATCTCTTTCATTTCCCTCATTATTTTTCTTCACTTCAGGACTTGCCTGATTATTATTAAATATCTGTCTGCTGCCAGCACCCATGACACATAACAGATTGTCAGTGTCTTTTTGTCAAAGATATGTTTCTTTTTGATAGTGGCACCACAATTTATTATATATCTAATTATTCTTGACTGGTCCATAAGAAAGCTTCCTTTGTAAATTGTGGTTAAATTTGATTTATAGCTGAAAGAAAAAGGGCTTTTAAAAAAATCTAACATAGAACCTCATTCTGCAGTGCACATGCTCCTGATAGTGAAATTCAGAACTGGTCAACAAGTATAACTGTATAACTCTAAGTGGTCACTTTTAAGACTGGGACCTACCCTCTATGCTCTATTCTTGTAATAACCAGTTTCTAAGTATTACAGGAATTTTTTTGTTTTCTGGAAAAGTTTTAATTTGTTGTATGAATTGATGAAAATCTGGAATTCATTGAAGACTTCTTTGTGTTACAGTTAAAATTTTTCAAGCAGAAAAATGCATGGAGTTTAGAGGCCTGGACTTGGATAATATCTCAGTCTCAATTACTGGCTGCCCCAAGGATACACCAGAGGGACATGTAGCTGGATATGGTATAGAATTAGCTACTTAGTGGCAACTATTAGATTTGTAGACTTTTTTGCCTGCATGGAGGTTAATTTTCTTCTGTATTGGCAGCACAGGATCTCTGGGTTAGGTGAGTCCAGAAAGCTTGAGTGTAACCATTCAGCCCAGTGACCGGTTTGTTGGAAAACCAGCTTTCAGCACACCAAAGTGAGCTGCAGTGCTTGTTTGTGCAGTAATCATAATTTACTTAGATACTGAAGTTTTTACTTCAGCAAAGGCTCAGTTTACTTAGAAGATTACATAGGAGTGGACTTGTATTTTCTTTCAGCAATGAAAAACTTAGATGGTCCTCTTGTAGCCCTAGCGAGATTGCATAGTTATCAGAATTACATAGACAAGGCACAGCACATCACCAGCAGTGGAGCTGTTTATTACATTCAGTGGCTCTTAAGAATATTAAAGGGAGAAAGAAAAGGTGTCTCTCAGTTTTCCAAGCTGTGTTTAAATTCAGTTCAAATCCTTTCCCCCTAAGATTCATTTATAACTGTCTATGCTATTTCAATTTGAAAAGCGAAGAGATCAAATCAGCAAAGTAACATTTCAACAATGTACTTACAGATTGTTCCTCTTCTATGTTATCAAGGCAGTATCTTCTTTCTCCATGAAAAATGTGCAATACCATTGTAGACATCCAATAAAAATGAACAGTTCATTTATTTTGAAAAGGAAAAGATTTGCATGCTGTGATACTGAAATGAAAGACCCATCATCCTCACACAAATGCTGGAATAAGGTCCTCCCATCAACTAGAAAAAATAGTTCTTCCTTGAATATGTAAAACTACAGAAGTAACAGCACAGCTGTTAAGGAGTTTAGTTAAATGATCACACTGTATCTGCCAATAAATTCAATCCTGAGCACAATATATGCCATAAATTCAGTGAAAACCAATGGTCACATTATTCACATTCTTCAAAGTAAGTAGTATATATGAACTGTATCAGTGACTTGCATGATATGGTTAAAACATTAATATAATTACCATATACAAGATTTTGACACTTTAAAAATTACATAATGTACATTACATTATTTACATAAATTACA
>JBCJKH010058698.1:0-10650 GCA_039877255.1 Loriculus beryllinus
TACTGGAAGCTGCTCTGAGGTCTCCACGCAGCTTCTCTTCTCCAGGCTGAACAGCCCCAACTTTCTCAGCCTGTCTTTATATGGGAGATGCTCCAGCCCCCTGATCATCCTTGTGGCCCTCCTCTGGACTTGTTCCAACAGTTCCATGTCCTTCTGCATGCCTGCACCAAATTTCCCTGGTTAAGTGTGTAAGTGTATACTGCACTTGGGTAATCACAATCCATGAGTGCAGCACAAGCTAGGATCTACTTGACTGGGGAAAAGCTCTATGAAAAGGGACCTTGGCATCCTGGTGGATAACAGGCTTGATATGAGGGAACAGTGTGCTGGTGCAACAAAGAGCAAGCATGATGTTGGGGAACACCAACAAGCACATCACTACAGCAATGAAGATGTCATTTACTTAACATTTGTCAGGCCTCATCTGGAATACTGTGCTTAGTTTTGGTCGTCAGGTTTGGACAGGCTGGAGATGGTCCAGAGAATGGACACAAAGATGATCCAAGAACCGGGAAGCTGTGTGAGGAAAGGCTGAGAGAGATGGGTTTGTTCAGCTTGGAAAAAAGGTTGGGAGAACTTACTCATTCCCATGTCCCTGTATTTAAACGGTGGCTACAAAGACAACTGAGACTTCATTTTTGCATGGAAAAGATGAGGAGTGATAGGCATAAGCTACACTTGAGGCAATTCCAGTTGGATACTAGAGGAAATTTTTCCCAGTGAGAACAATCAGCCACTGGGAAGTGGTGGATTCCCCAATGCTGGATACTGTTAAGAGTCATCTGGACATGGCGAGGGGACATCTAGTCCAGGTCATGCTTTGCCTAGAAAGGTTGGATCAGATGATCCGTAAAGTCCCTTCCAACCTGCCATTGAATGATTCAATGATTCTAGGAAGCTGTTAAAACACCAAGCAGTGATGGAGCACAGCAAAACCCATGAACACTGAACAAAGAAAGAAGCCCCCTAAATGCACTGCTCAGGTCAGTTCTGAGGATGCTTGAGGACAAGCTCTACATCCCAGCAGCACCATCAGGGATTTTCCACTGCTTCTCACACATCTCACCCACAGCAACACTCACATGAGACAATCCAGCCCTGTAACAGTCGTAAATAAAGTCTTGGATCAGTCTGTCAGGTTGACACAAATCCAGGGCATTAAATGGTGTTTAATCCAAATGCACAGGGGATCATTGCTAGAGATTTTTCCACTCTTCTCTTCCCATAGTTCCTCTTAAATCAGCCGTCCCAGACACTCCTTTCCTTTGCTTTATATATGAGGCTATATATATAACACAAGAAATTAGCTTGGGCTTACTTGTCCCCCAGGAATTTCACTTGTTACTAACAAGATCCAGCTTTCATTAAATCACTGACAAAAGAGCAGCACAGGATAAGATTTTCAGAGCTTTACAGTGTGTGCTAACCGCAGTTATAGAATCACAGAATGGTTTGGGTTGGAAAGGACCTTGAGCTAACCCAGTTCCAACCCCCTGCCATGGGCAGGGACACCTCACACTAAATCATGGCACCCAAGGCTCTGTCCAACCTGGTCTTGAACACTGCCAGGGATGGAGCATTCACTACTTCTTTGGGAACCCTGTTCCAGTGCCTCACCACCCTTACAGGAAAGAACTTTTTCCCAATGGGTAATCTAAATCTCCACTCTGTCAGTTTAAAGCCATTCCCCCTTGTCCTCACTATGTGCTGTTGTAAAAAGTCCCTCTCCTGCTTCCTTCTAGGCCTCCTTTAGGCATTGGAAGCTGCTCTAAGGTTTCCCTGGATTTTTCTCTTCTCCAAGCTACGCAAGCCCAGCTTTTTCAGCCTGTCTTTATAGGACAAATGATTCAGCCATCAGAGCATCCTCATGGTCCTCCTCTAGACTCACTCAAGCAGATCCATGTCCCTCTTGTGTTGGGGGCCCAAGTGCTGGATGCATTATTGCAGAAGGAGTGACATAGACAAGTGTCATGCAGGAGACAAACCATGTCAAGGCTTTTTAGGCACATTTCAGTTATTTGGGGAAGAAGAGCTGGGAGTAATGAGGTATTGGGATGGAACCTGTGGAAGATATCTGGGCAGGGTTGTAGGGGATGTACACTATAAATCTGTCTCTTACCGTCTCATGAACACTTTCTTCTGTGTATTGGTTGTTACGGAAGACAGAGTAACGACGAGAAGGTTACTGTCAAACCTGGGCATTTTGTCCCTTTTGGTTTTGCCTTGAGCTACCTCCGCTTCTGCCTTGGGACATGATCTGCTGAGGTCACGTCCAGCTCTGTTTTTCTCACCTCATTCTCTAGTTGTTAAGATAAGCATTAAGTTTACACATGAGTTCATGGTATGTTTACCTGGGATACTGTACATTTTAAAGTCTGTGGAATCTTCAGTACTTGGGGAAACACTGAAAAGTCCGGTACCATTTTGAAATAAAAATTTCAAAAAATTTTTAACACGAGTGTTCTCAGTTTGTTTTGGTTTCATTTTTTCTGCACAGATCCTGATGAGTTTGAGAGGATATATGAGCCACTAGATGTGAAGAGCAAAAAGATTCATATAGTGGACAGCGGGCTTACATTTAACCTCCCATACCCACTTATCTTAAGACCTCAAAGAGGTGTGGATCTCATCATCTCTTTCGATTTTTCAGCAAGGCCAAGTGATTCCAGTCCTCCTTTCAAAGTAAGTGAGATAAGATATACCTTTCTTTGTGTTCATAAATTTAAGTTGTCTCAGTTGCATTCTTCCAGTCAGGTTGGTTGCACATCTCATGGTTCCAGAAGGCCTTAGTGCTACTTTATCAACAGCATCAGAGGAATTTGTTTCTACGTCAAGGCAGAATATTGTGCTTTGCCTCAGTTCCTGTTTACATGACTCACATGAGATGACTGACACAAAAACGGCTAATATGACTTATTTGAAGTATTTGCTCTGTTGTTTTTATGGAAGTCTTGCATTCACACTGAATTGCAGAATTTTATTTTATGTCAGTATTAAACCATTAACTCATTTGCCATTGTGCTAATGCTCTCATCATCTTGCAGAAATGTGTCTCAGTCACTCTGATATTGCTAAATACATAACATTTTGGAATTGGAGCTAACCATTCATTTACATCTCACTAGGATAATCTCAGTACTGGTTTAAATAGGATTCCTGAATCCATTCAGAACAGGCCAAAACAGCAACACAAAAATACAAATTAAATGGCATGGCTTGTTTTCAGGAGCAGATGTGGAAAGCACAGCTGTCAGTCTCTACAATGGGTACAACCTCTATACCCAGACGGCTCCAACTGATCAGAAAGGCTTAATGCTGGATCATTTTGGTAGCTGACACACACAAAAAAAAAAAGAAAAAAAAGCAGCACTTATGAGACTATTGTGAGTTTCTCAAAAAGAGGTGATATTTATTTGAAACCCAAGTGGATTTTTAAGAATTATTTTTAAGGAAAACAAGAAAACTTACCTGTTTGAGAAACAAATGGCATTCTTTGTTGCTTTACAGACAAATTTCAATTAGAACAATTTTTTTTCCTTCCTCTTGCTATCAAGGGACAACCCTACCACCCAACATTAGAAAATAACAGCAGTAGCAAAATGAACTCTAGATCGTTGTTGTTGAATGCAATTTAAAACAAGTTCAGGAGAATAAAAAGAAGTAAAATTACTTCCATAATCTCTAGATCTCTTGGGAATTACTTTGAAGAATACAGAAGTGAGAAAACTGTTATTAGTGCTGAGATCCTTCGTTTTCCTTAATTGACTGAATCCCACAGTGTGTTTCTGTTGAAGAATTTGCCTCCTTTTTTGTCACAACTGAGTGTTTTCCCCATCAGCTAAATTTACTGACACTGCATTGTCATCTCTAAAACATTTTCTTTTTCCTCCCTTTGTTAATGTTCTGCAGATGAAGTCTGTGCAAAAGGCTGTGTACCATCTCTGTTTCTCTTAGCCTGTGCATTGAAGTTTCTGTCACCATCAGCTGCGATTTTCTGTGTCATTTTGGGTAACATACCTTAACATGGAGAGACTGATAGGAGGCCAAGTGGCATCCTGAACTGTTTTCTGCAAGCTGTAATTTTAAACAGGAGAAATACTTTTACACGTGAAAAAGTCATAGGGAAATTAAATGGTGCTGTAGGTTTTAATGAAGCTACTGTTGAAGGGAATTGTTCATTATTTCTGAAACACAAACGTGTGTATTAAAAAGTGACGTAGCTCCAGCTAATACACAGGTATAGTCCACAAGTATAGGCTGTATGCTAATGGCCTGAAGGACAGAAACCAGTTTTTGTTTACTGGATGTGCAATCCCATTGCTTCTGCTTGCATTACAAAGAGTAAATGCCAGTTCAAAAGTTTGTCTGTGTCTATAGTAGCACTCTAATGTACTTTTATTACTCCAACACATAGGGAAATCAGCCAGCTGAAGCCTGTGACTTTTATTTTATCATTTTACATCCACTATGTTTTAATCTCTTCTGTATCCAAAACAGTTGCCCAAAGAAGGGTCCTGTTTCATTCAAAACCAACATTAAAGATGTTGACCTTCCCTCTCCTCCCTCTCACACACCCTCATTACATGCTTTTGAGTCATTATTTACCAATTATTTTGTTTACTGAGTTGTCATGAGTTTAAAAAAGCCTGTTTTCCAGACTTACTTCTTCACTTAGCATGCTTTCAGAGGCTGTTTTGTGCTGTGATGTGTATCTGAACATAACAACACGTGGACTGATGTTTATTAACTCTCATTGGTTTCCATAGCACTGGTACTCAGTTTGCAAGTAAAATTACAGATGGTTTTTTTGCAGCTGTCAGCTCTGTAAATTCACGAAAGATTTATGTGACAGACCAGGTCTTTTCTTCCTGTGAATCATCTCAGGCACTCAAAATTGGGCAGGGTGAATTAGGTGCTCAGTTCACCATACTGGGTAGTCTGTACAAAGACTGGCCTAATCAATCCTTCTGTGTAAAGAAGGGTGCGTTAATAAAACTTTTTTCGGTAACCAATTGCGTTAATAAAACTTTTTCCAGTAACCAATTTGACCTGTGTCTCTCTACATAAAATCTCACTTTGCAGTGGATGCTTACATGCACTTGTTATCTTTTCAGGAAATTTTGCTTGCTGAAAAATGGGCCAAAATGAACAAGCTTCCTTTTCCCAAAATAGATCCAAATGTATTTGATCGAGAGGGCATGAAGGAGTGCTATGTTTTCAAACCAAAGGATACCTCTTCAGAGAAAGACTGTCCGACTATAATCCATTTTGTTTTGGCCAACATCAATTTCCGGAAGTACAAAGCTCCAGGTGAACACACAGTTTTTAATGCTCGATCTAGCTGTTCCTTTGAAGCTTTGTAATGACATGGTTATTACGTACTAGAAATGGTTTGTCTCTGAAATAACTTTTAAGTCTGCCTGTAGTAGTTAGGAGTTCAAAAGAGCCATTAAAAAATAAGTTCTCAGACCTAACATGTAGATTGTATTTTTATATTTATTCTGCATGCAGGTATTCCAAGAGAAACACAGGAAGAGAAGGATTTTGCAGACTTTGACATTTTTGATGATCCAAATACACCATTTTCTACCTTCAACTTCCAGTATCCCAATGAGGCTTTCAAGAGGCTTCACGATCTAATGGAGTTCAACACCCTCAATAACATAGATGTATGTATGACAGTGTGGAAGGGGCTTAAAGGCTTTAGGTTCTTAAATGGGAAATAGGTGATGTGAGTAGAACCTTAAATCCACCATCCAAAGGTACAGGGGGTTACTTCAGTATTTGCCTGATTGTTATGACATAAAAAGTGCTTCTTGCATTCAATTATGCCCCTTGCTATTCTTGAAGTTGAGATTGGATTAAAGCCCGTTGTAGAAAGTGGAAGGGAACCTGCTTGATTTTAATGAGGAGTAGAGATAACCAAGGTAAGTTTTTTATGAGCTGTGTACAAGCATGTGCAAACTCTGGCATGGTTAACTTGTATCCTTCTAACCTTCGAAGGAAAGAAGAGCCCAGTCACTCTAGGTAACACAGTGGCTGGAGTTACTTGCAGAGAGCTGGACCAGATACGCAGTGAGAATCAGGTGAAGAGAATTTGGTCTCTTCACTTGACCTCTATTTCTGAAGTACTGAAATGTTAATATTGAAAGTAGTATTACTGCATATCCTCTGTCAATAATAAGCCGCTAAGCAAATATGCTGCTGAAAAAGCCAGAGGTGCTTTCCGGGGGGGTGGGGGGGGGGTTTGGAAATGAGAAAAAAGAGGTCTAAACAGTGTTTCTGGAGCTAAGAAGATTGATACATTATTGTGGTCATTTTCCAAATGGGAAAACTACTGGAGTTTAGTATGTGTGCTTTTCACAATGTTTGAGCCTGTGCTTGTGAGGATCCATTCCAATTCATATCCTTTTCTAATTTGGTTCCTGTGTTGTTTTTCATTTTACCATCAAAATCCCTGCAGGGTAACTGAGCAAAGATGACTCTGTCAGATGCAGACATTATGTTCAGGATTTTATACTAAGTTTTTATATATGATGGTTTTCTAACTAAAAAAAAAGGAAAATTGGAAATTTTCTGTAAAGTTCTCTGGAAATTTATCAACTCACTCAGTAATATTTTTTTTTTAATGGAGGCAAGCTGTAACTCAACACCATTATCCCAGCATCCGTAGGGCGACTCGCCTTATTCACAAGCGTAAGTGATCAACCCAGATAAAGAAATACTTTTTTTTTTCTTAATATAATAAAGAAAGAAATCTTGTTACTTCAGGACAAAGGAAGCAAAAGTGAAGATTTAATCTTTCTTAATATAGTAATTATTTTCTATATCCTTTAAGTATGGATGTTCTCCATTTTGATTTACCCTTCAGAATTTCACTAGGACTTGGTTAGATGGTGTATATTCTTTTCTGACTTCTTTGACCTTGGTGGCATCCAGTTGTATCTTTATTAACTACATTAAGATCAGTGTTATAAAATCAAGAAAAAGTATTCATAATAATACTCAGCAATCACTTTGTTCAATGATGAAGCAATGTTAAAAGTAGGAGAAATAGTTGCTAACATCTGAAGGAGTCTTTTCTATCAGTTACTAAATCATTTAAGTGTTAGTTATTTCCCTGGCTGACATGTTGTTCACTGTTTTCAGGTGATCAAGCAAGCTATGGTGGAAAGCATTGAATACAGGAAAGAGAATCCATCTCGCTGCTCTGTGTCCCTCAGCAGTGTTGAAGCAAGACGATTCTTTAATAAGAACAATATTAACGACAGCCACACATAGAGGATAAGTCATAGGTCCTTCTCCTTCAAGAAACTGGTTCTACCTTTATAACTGGAGTCAAAAAGACATTATCAAAACATCACTGCTGCTGAACAGGGCTGCGGAAAACTCCTGAAAACATTTTCTTGTGGATTTTCAAGTTTCAGTATAATTTTGTACTTTTCTTTTTTTTTTTTTTTTTTTTTAACTAGGAACATTGAAAACATTTCAGTATGTGATATCCTTATTTTTAAAACTATGGAATTTGTTTATTTTGATTATGGTTATTGGGTTCAGTGTCTTTTTTTTTTTTTTTTTCCTTACAAAATAGTAAACACTGGTTTCTTGTGGGGCAATTGTTAATGTTTAATTGATGTAAACTGGGCATATTGTGAAACATAAAATGGAATTAGAAACACAACAGAATAAAATTTTAGTAACAGAGGCAATATATATACCTGAGCTTGGACCCAGATTCCAGGCTGCTTTCTATCAATGAGAAGATTTCCTCTGACTTTGGTTTGAAAAGTCAGTAATTGCTGACTGCTGCTAGGCAGCAGCAGCTCCCTAGTGTATGAAGGTGCTTAGATGCCTACTAGCTCTGTTAAAGTTGATGTCTCATACTGGAAGGGGTTTTGCTCACTAATATCCATTGTCTATATTGGCCTTACCAAAACTCCATCATCAACCTACGTTTAAATTTCAATTTTCTTGCATGAATGGTGTCTCTTTGAAGAATTAACAAACTGCTGACAGCAAACAGGTATCAAAGAAGTAGGGTTTATACATCTTCAATATTATAAATAGAATCTTTGGTTGGTTATTAATGATAGTAGAGCTTTTTTAACTGATACTAAGAAGGATCTGCTCTTGAATCTTTTAATCACAAGTATTTTCACAAGAATTGAAGTCCACTTTACTACTGTTTAAGAACATATATATCCACTCAACAGAAAATCCAACATCTTACATTTTCTTTCTCTTGTTCCACAAAATTAGATTGCTTGAATTCTTGAGCTAGTAACACCTGTGTGTTATCGTTAATTCATGTATTTCTGACCAAAATGTTGATAGATAAATTAAAAGTGATTTTACTTTTAATAACAATTAAAAACATCACATTTCTGTAAAGGGACAGTGGCAGTGTTTACTTGGAGATAGATAAAATGTTTCTAGGTAAGAATGTGAGGTAGTTCAAGTATTAAGGGCTATTTTAAAAAATCTGGTTTTAGTACATTGAATAATGAAAGACTGTGCACAAACATATTTTATTGTAGCAGCATCTCAACAAGTGCTGAGGTAACTCTGCTGGTGTCGCACCTCTGAGGACTTCCAGACTCCTTTGAAATTATGTAATCAGCACCTGTGTAACTTGGGAAAGAGCAAAAGGAACTGATGTGGTCACGAAGGTCTTGCACTGTGTGCAAGACCTGGAAGCCACACACTTTAAGGGCACTTGGCAATCTTGATTTTTAAAGTCTGTGGGATTAACTCTCAGCAAATGGGCCTGGCAGTCCCAGCACTAGTTCCACTGCTTTCTCCTGAAGTTTGAAGAAGGTATTAGGGGCTGAAGAGTTTAGCTTCAGGTAAGATTGCTGACTCAAATGCAAAAAAACCATAAAAAGGTGTGCACAGAGGTGGGAGGGCAAGAACACATCCCCAGTTGCCCTGTGGACTGCTTGTCCCATGCTCCACAGCAGACGGAGTGAAAAAGCGCTCCTTCCACTAGGATAATCATCATGGTGGAAACAAAGCATGTTTTCAGTAGGATTATTTGCAATCTTAGGGTCAGGAGGCATACATATTTCTCTTCAAGAGCTCAATGAAATTTTGGTCTCAAAATTTCTGTTGACGTTTATAGGGCTCAGATTTCCCCCTCTTATTTTGCCGATAGGGCTATCAGGATCCTAGCAAGTGCAAAGATCATGGTATCAGGGAATGCCATCACTTTGTGCAGTCTATTTGAAGCATAGGTGATATTCTGGTTGGTAGTTTTCTGACAACTTTTACAATAACTGCTGATTTATCAGCTAATTCAGTGGCTGGTCCTTTTATTGTGAATTATTGAGCTATTTTTAATTTCTAAAATCTGTAAGCCTGTGAGAAGTAATGCATTTCTTTTAACAGCCACTGCATCATCCCTACTTAAATCTACATGCAGTGTTTCATGATTAATAACATTTTCTGTATTGATCAATAGGTTTTATTTCTGTTTGAGTTAGTATACATATAAAATCAAGAGAGAAAATAAAAGTAACTTATCTTAGTGCTGCATAATTTAAACATTTCCAATAAATTTTGGAATACAGGAAAAACCTAATACTGTTATTTTGTTGTAATATTTTCTTTTTTATGTTTTCATTTTCCTTTTGTTATATTTTTTATTTTATAATATGTACCTACTCATATGGAAGTGCTTCATCATGCTTTATACAGTTTATGTTATCACAGTGTTATTAGACAATAGCAAATAAAACAACTATATTTGGCACTTACTGTTTTCAGACAGTTTAATCATTTGCATGGTATTTTCACTTTTATTATGAAGAGATGTAGAACAGCTCGATAGTGTGTGGAACCTGGTAGGACAGCTCACAAGCAGGAAATTCAAGGTTTTGCATGTTACTTTGATTTTAGATGTTAAAACTACAACTTTTTTGAGCAGTTCAGTGTCTGGGGACAGCACATCCATCTGTTTTTATTCCAACTGACATATTTTGTTATCAATACTCTGCCAGTATCTTGTGATGTTCTGTTAAGAGTGACTATAGCAAATTACAGTATGGATGTTGGGTCTTTGCTGCCCAGATTAAAAAGCAGATCAATAAGGGAAGTTCTCCAAAAACCACTTGGATCAAATAGCTGCTGGCCTATTGCTTCTCTTTGCTGAAAAATAGCAGCAAGTCTGTCATTTACAGGTACTTTAAGATGCAAAGGCATCGTTCTCTATAAATAATGTGCAAATATTCTTTTCTGTATGGTGAATATGGCTACAAGTCAGGATTGACAGTCTCTTGGATCTTGTCCTGATTTTTTTCCCCTCTTGGTTAAGGGTTGCTAATATACAGAAAAATGTGTATTTTTTAATTTAATATGTTGCAAACCAGCATCAATTTAATTTAATTAAACCATATTTTCCGCATATGTGCTGTAAGATCCAAAGTGTCAGTAGGTTTCAGTATTACCTACAAGAATTCTGCAGGGAGACTTTTTACAAAGGAATGTAGTGACAGGACAAGGGAGGATGGCTTTAAGCTGACAGAAAGGAGATTTAGGTTAGATGTTAGGAAGAAATTCGTTACTGTGAGGGCAGTGAGACACTGGCATAAGTTGCTCACAGAAGCTGTGGCTGCCCCATCCCTGGCAGTGTTCAAAGCTAGGTTTGGGTGG
>JBCJKH010058701.1:0-27382 GCA_039877255.1 Loriculus beryllinus
TGTGGCCTTACAGCATGGCTCATTAGCCATCTTCTCTGCAGGGCTCATCAGATTAAACCCAGCACTACACTGAGGTTCCTGTCTTATTTCCAGCTTTGGAAGAATCATGGTCAGGGTGAGGGGAAGGTGAGAGGCACACCTTGTCTTCTTGCCCCATCAAGCATGTCTCCTTTGCAGCTCCTGTCCTACACCTCTACCTAGCTGGAGCATGGAGATGGAAAACCCACCTGTTTTCATACCTCTTCCATAGATTTGATGGTCCTTTTTCTTAAAATCAAATGCGAATGTAAAAGCGTGAACACTGTTAACTAGCTCTGTGCTGAAGATGACTACCTGATCCCCTGCACAACATGAGGTTGTGTGTATGAGTGACAGAGGCTCAAGCATACACCAAAGGTAGGATTTGTTTCACCGCCTGGGATTCTACTGGGAGCTTCCATACTCCATGGGAAGAGTCAGGCTGGAAGAGTGATGAGTCCATCTCTCAGCACAATATGCCCTCAAGAAGAAATTGCTTTCTAATGACTGTGATTAGCGTCAGCATCTAACCTGACGACAGTAAAAGTGCTGTGAGATAGACTCCCCCCTCAGCCATACCAAGGCAAAGGATGCAGGATTCCTACTTGTCCTTCCTAAGCCAGGACAACAGTATTCCCACATCACCCAGAGGAAGCATAACATTCTCAATACCAAGAACGAAGGAGCTGCGGTAGTGTAAGATGTCCAGGTGAGGGGGAAGGCAGAAATTAGGAGAGTATGTCATAAGGCTGGATCCCACTGCAGTGTGGATGGAGAGACATGCAGCCACAACCATGTGCCTTGACCAGGAACAAGCACTCAGCACCTACCTGATGGTGACAGTCTCCTTCCTCCACCCACAGCCCTGGAAGTGTGTGCTGGTGCCAGGGGTCACCTTTCTTTAAAAAGGAAGGAAGGAAGGAAGAGGTTTGGAGCATGAATGTAAGCAGCTGGGCTGGAAGTAATTCTGACAATCTTTCAGTGAAGGCATATAGACCCCAGGATAAGCTGGGAATTTTCCATCAGCTTTACAGGAGGTAAGCCAGGGCACATGAGCTGAGGATCTGATCCAGTTGTGAATGCAGTTTCTTTGATATAAAAGATAACGTAAGGATAAAATACATACCAGCAAGGTTATTTTGTACAAATGTTAGATGTTAGAGTATTGCCTATTCTATAGCAAGAATCAAACCTTCCCCCCCCCAAGAAAGGGTTTAGGAGCTGGTGGAAATTGAGGTGATCTGCGTGCTTCACCTCTCCTAGGACCAAGGACACCTGGAAAAACATGCAGGACATGACCAAGATGGGCAGACATGTCTTTAAAATCCAGTAGGTTGGAATGAGCCATGAACAGAAGATTCATCGTGCACCTGGACAAGCCCAGATGAGCTTCAGACTAGAAGCATTTCCCATGCACACTTTCCTCTGTGGTGTGCTAGCTTGTTTTCCATGCTCTCACCCCCATGGGATAGGAGGTGGATCGTGTCTTCAAGTGATATTTCCTGTTGAGCCAGGACAACCTGCCTGCCTCAGAGGAAGTGGGATGAAGGAATGTCTGGATCTAAAATGAGTGATGGAGCGTTCCTCACATGGCCAAGTCCTTCAAACAGACCATGCTGGTCACTGGGGACAGTGGGTTACTGAGGACCTCAGCCCCATGTGGCTGTGACTTCCTCACAAACAATCTAGGTCATGCCCTGACAGGCATTAACTCCAGGAATAAACCATCCCCAAGGCAGGAATGCTCAGGGGTGCCCCTTCCCCAGCAATTCTCCCGGGGTTGCTGTTGGTCGGAGGACCCCAAGGTGTCCCCGGAGGCAAGCCTGGCTTGCCATGAGGCAAGGGCACAATGCCCATGGCATGCTGCTGCAGTGCTGGCAGGAGACCTGCTCCATGGGGAACTGGAGGAGCCAGCACTAGAGGAGAAATAGGCTGAGTTTGCAGAGAGCTGGCAAGAGCTGGGGAGCATTTGTTAGAGTATTGAGGTACTAGATGTAGAAAACCCCCTCCTAGGACCCCGGTTGGGCAGGGTGATCATCTGCCAACGTCCTTCTCCCACCTTCCTCTCCTTGATGGCTGAGTCATCCTGGCTTTCTCGAAGAGGCTGGGAAGGGGCACTGACCCGTGGTGGCTGTGGGTGAGAGCTGCAGGTGATGACCGCAGTGCAAGGCAGTGCGCGTTTCCTCTCTCGCAGGTCAGACTGTGTGTGTCATGAATCCCATTGCCCAAGTTTCTGTGTCTGAGAACGAGACAGAGCTTTCATTTTGCTGTTGCAATAACAGGCCTTGGGCTAGTCCTGGTTATCTGGTGACCTCTTCCTCTCGCTCCACGCTTAAGTGTAGGTGTGAGAAAAAGCTCATCTGAATCCTTGAGTATTTACGCGAAACACCATTGCAGCCCTGATCTTACACTGGGGCTAAGGGGAAGCAGCGTGGTCCTGGCATATCAGCACATCTGCTCAGGAGTCTTTGCTGTGTGCCCATGCAGTGCACCTCAGTCATGTGGCCCACTTCTTCTTAACCTTTTTTTCCTGCGGGACCATTAGATATTCCCAATAATCCTCCTCAGCAATAGGGCCGAGCCCTGAATAACTGCTTGGACACCGAATACATCAGATGAAAGAAGACAGCTCCTGCCTTCTGCAAGATATGCAGTGTGAGTGTGTGAATCAGCAAAAATGACATTATTAGGTATTTTGTTATGAGGCATTCTGATGATAAAAGTCTCAGGCAGTTAAGTTTAGGCTCTTTGTTTCTTTCTTCCTTTTTTTCTAGCTTTCCCAGCTTTTTTTCCCTGATCCTTACAGATGCCTTTAGCCTTTTCTACATTCCAGTGTATCAGACCTCTACAGCTTTTGCTGCTTTCACACCGTTCTCAGACTCTCCCTCTGTATGAGTGCTGCTGTGACCCCACATCAACAGGAGGCAGCTGTGGCAGCCAGCGCTGCCAGGACCTGTCCTTTTGCAACAGAGTGCGCTTCAAAGGCATTGCCAACTCCTCCGTGCTTCATCACTCAATTCATCTCACGTGCAGGCTCTACGTGTATGTAACTGCTTCAGGAGCTGATTGTCTGAGAGTCACATCCAGGTTTTGCTGCTTGTGACTCACCTACTGACAGTAAAACTCTGGATATTGCCCTTAATTGTACCCGTGAAGCAAAAAAGACTCACATTTGCTGTGGTCCAGTGTTCACATTTTTGGCTCCTATCCAAACACATGGTAATACGATTTGAGTAGCATCGCCTCCAGGACAGCAATAAAAGCACGTGCACCTCCCATCCTGTGCTTCATATCCTGTTTCCACCACAGGCTACACATTAAGGAGCCATTGCAGAGGACAACATCACACTGGGATAACCTGAGCCATCCCGCCGCTGTGGCCTCTGGCTGCTGGTGACACCAGAGGACAAGCTGTGCCTTCTCCCCAGAGTCGAGCTGAAGCAGGAAAACCAAGAGCAGCGAGCACTGAGGAGTGGCACAATCTGTGATGAATGCTGCAACTATCCACGGAGCTTCACAAAGGCCTTTTTTCCTCCCGTGTTTCACTCCTGATTGCAGTCAGCCATCACAGTAGGTGGAAGAGGGTTCAGAGAAGGCTAACAGCATTGGAAGAGAGAAGTTGTGTTTGCTGCCCTCAGGGCATTATTTCTGGACAATCACTGTGATGAGCTTCTCAGATCCACCTTCAGCTGGACATTTCTAAGACTGGGCAGCTGGGAACAGCTGCCTGGGATCTGCCCATAAGGTCCCAAGAATGGAAGGAGGTGTCACAGAAGAGGAGCATTTGTATAGGGCCATGATCTAGGGAGCCACCCGGGTACCGCCACACATGACGGCAGGGAGGCAGGCAGTTTGACTGGTTGCCCCATGTTGTCCACTGTAATTACCTGCTTCCTCTCCCCCCTCCCCTGAAGATTTCCAGATAAAATGTGTCAGCCTGAACCACCTGCAATGGGATTTAACCTGGTAGGTGCCAGCTTGCCCCTCTCCTTGAATGGAAACTAATGTGGAATAAAGCCACAAGCACATCTGATAAGCAAAATGGGTTGCAACATCCCTTTTCTGCTTTTCTAAAATTTCACAGACAGCTTAAACCTCTTTGAATCCCCAAAAGGGCCAATGGCTCCTGTGGATAAATAAAGAGGAGAACCTGGATGCAGGGTAGTGCACCACCTGTGCTGTTTCCCACTGAAGGAAGCTTGGGAGAGAAAAGGAAAGTTACCTGGAGCTGGAGGAAGGAAGGAAGGAAGGAGAAGCTGGTGCCACCAGTGCCGCTGTCCTGGGTGTCTTAGTGGGAGAGCTGGGAAGCAGGTCTGGAGTTTTAGCATGGCTGCTGGCCCCTGGGAGCAGCTTCTGGATGGATTCGTTGCCATTAATCTTGCCCAACAGTTACCTCTGCTGTTATTGCACTTATGCCTTGGCCTCCACATGCTGTTGCCACAGAATACCAAACACACACCATGGCAATGTGGTTTTGTTTGGCTCGAGTTTGGGTTTTGGGGTTTGTTTTTACACTACCATAGAACCAGAGAATGGTTTGTGTTGGGAGGGACATTAAGGCTCATCCAGTTCCAACCGCCTGCCATGGGCAGGGACACCTTCCACTAGAGCAGGTTGCTCCAAGGCCCTGTGTCCAACCTGGCCTTGAACACTGCCAGGGATGAAGTGTTCACATCTTCCCTGGGCAACCTGTGCTGGTGTCTCCTCACCCTCACAGGGAAGAATTTTTTCCTAATGCCTAACCAAAATCTCCCCTCTGTCAACTTAAAGCCATTTCTGCCCTGTCACTACATGTTCTTGTAAAAAGTCCTGCTCCAGATTTCTTGTAGGTCCCCTTCAGATACTAGAAGGTTGCTATGAGGTTTCCCCAGAGCCTTCTCTTCTCCAGGCTGAAGAAGCGCAACTCCCTCAGTCTGTCTTCATAGGAGAGGTCCTCCAGCCCTCTGATCATCTTCTTGGCCTCCTCTGGACTTGCTTTGATCACAGAGTATTCGTTTACATCATATAACACTGTTCTTCAGACCAGGCCAGATCATTTCCTTCACAGGGCACATGTTGGGATGTGGTGATAGTCTATATTGTAAGGTAATGCCATTTTCTTTGATGCTGGTGAGTCTAAATCAGGGTGAGATCCTTTTCTGCTACTGTCTATGGCAGCACTGCCATCAGCAGGGACGTTACCATTACCAAGCCTAGCCAGGGTGGTCTCCAGAGAGAGGAGCTGCCCCACATTGCCAGGGTTGACACAATCATGTTCCCCTGGAGGGACATGGGAAATGAGAGAAAACAAGGTCAGAAATCTGAGTGAGGGTAGTGTGCCCTCGAGATACCTGGCGGTAGCTTCAAAGGGTCTGTCAGTTTCTGAGCAGAAATAAGGAGCAACATGCACATAAAGAAATCCAGCAGTGAGCGTTTAATATGAACATGTTGGATTAAACAATTTGTTGGACAAAGAAGACCATGTCTCTATCACCTGTATTCCACAGTTAGTTAGCCAACACCACTGAGCATTTGGATACGCACGGACCAGTATGTTTTTCTTCTGCTTACTTTTATTCAAATTGCATTTTATTCTGCTACAATCCCTTTCTCAAGGTCAGGCTTTGGAGGAAAAAACTGTTGGGCTGTTGCTGTTAAAGAAGTTCCTCTTTTTTGAGGGAAAGCGCAGCAGAGGGTTAATTCTAGGCATCAGTCTTGTTGCAGGCTGCCTGAGAATACATCTCTGTGGCTTCTTGGTTGGCAGAGGGTGCCTGACTGATGAGTGTGCTGGTTTGTCTGTTCCTGCATTGTAACTCTTGCATATTAGGATGGAAACTAAATAAAAGTAGGTAGAGGATTTGATGGTTTATTGCATGATCTTTGCATGCAGCTATGAGCCAGAGCCACCCTTGAGTCCCTGGGAGCTGGGCTGCTGGGAATGAAGCTGCTGAGGCACCTGCAGGTTGAGCTCAGCTCAATCAGCCTAGAGAAGGGATCTTGCCTGCAGGTGCAGAGGTGGTATGAGGTTGTTGTTTGCACTCTTTTCCATTTGTTTTGCGTTGTTAGGGGGAAAGCTGATAATAAAAGCTCGAGAAAATATTGCCAGGGCAAAAAGTCCCATCAGATTGGAGGTGTCTAAGGCTGCTGTTGCCATGGGTCTTAGTAAAGACCACAGGCTTGAGTCATGTGTGCACGACAGTGAACCAGAACAGCTGCTGAATCAACTGTTCCCCTGACAGATTACCCTGCCACTTGAAGCTGGAGGTCACAAGGAAAAAGGAAATTGGAGCTCAAACTTTGGGAACAATGGGCTAGATCCTCCACTGATATGGCCCCTTTCAGCTGAGGCAAAGGGGTTATGCTCCTTTCTATCAAGCCAGGACCCGTGGACTGCTGGGAAGGCTGAGGAGGGAGGTCTGAAGGCCAGAGATTGTGGTTTGAAGGGAAACCTGGAGAAGGGGGAATACTGTATACTGCTGATGGGGCTGTGTCAGGTAAGCATTACCTCCCCAGCAGGTAAGTGTGCTGTGCTGAAAGGCAGCTGCCAGTCAATCCCTGATCCTTGTGGTTAAATCAGAATGAATGCTCACATCTGGGCTAACAAGCTATGCTTGTAGAAGTGTATGAAAGCTCCCACATCTAGAAACAAAATCAGAACTATTGTATACTAAGAATCTATTTTCCAGACATCAGTCAAAATCACAGTGCATTTCTGTGGTTGTGTGGCGTACCTATTGTAAAACTATCACACTCATTGAACCAATACTGAACTACCCATTTTTTAGAGCAAGTGCTTTCATATTAAAGTATCCAATGTTATTTTGCTTGGCTTTTATTCTTGGAAGGTTGGTGATCCAGTGTGTGAATTTTGTAAACTAAGCAGAGGAATTATTTTGGCAAGCTTGCATGCCCTCTGAAAATAATGTACATTTTCCATCAATACTTACGTACATCTTCCCTTTTCTTTGATCTGAAGGACACTTGTGGGTGCAGTAGAAAGCTGGCTTCAGAAACAACCCTCCTTGCAAGTCCTGCCCTAGAAGTACCAAGAATTCAATAGTTTTCTTGCCTATTTTGGCATGGTATGGGCCTTTGCTTCTTGTCATTTGAAGGTGATTGACTGGGACCATTTCTCTGCTTGAACATGCCCATGAAGCCAGCTGTGTGCGGACAGCTCTGGTTTCTGGGAGCAGCCTCCTGCCCACCACACCGGTGGTATGCAAGGTGACCTTCCACAGCCTCCTCTGCCCAGCAATCACATTTGTGCTGGTCCCTTGAGCAATGTCTTGAGAAAGGCTTTGTGGAGGTTTCACATGCATAGCTGGTGGCTGCAGCTGGATGAGGAGATTAGGGAGTGAATTTGGCATAATGATAACAACGAGCAAAAATGAAACAGGATGCCATAGAAATATTGTGTGAGATAATTCCAGTTCTTAGCTGTAAAGAATGTTCTGCTTGCTTCTGCTTGCTCATATCTTCTATTTTTATCTGTTTCCTTCTGCTTGTCTTTGTGCACGTTTCCCAGTGTGGCAGGTCTGACCCAGCCAACTGCAAATAAAGATAACACTGATAACTATAAAGGGGCTAGGGGGGGACGACACACTCAGTTCACACTCATTGCACACTCAGGCTGCTTTTTGCTAAAGTATTTTCCAGATAGACTACTTAATTCTAGGGGTTTCATAAAATCAACTAGGTTGGAAAAGACCTTTAAGATCATCAAGTCCAACCATTACCCCAGGACTGCCAAGACCACCACTAAAGCATATCACTGATGGCCTTATCTAGGCAGTTTTTGAACACTTGTATCTGCACCTATAAGGATTTTTGCTGGGTATGATGAAAAGCCAGCTGCTGCAGATCCAAGCTCTCCACGAGATAGGAAATAAGAACCAGGGTCTGAAGTTCTCCAGGTTGGTGAGAGAGAAGGGAAGTTTTTGCAGTGAGGGCAAAGGATAAACTCTCAGTTTGGTCTTCCTATGAGAAGGTTGTGTGCAGCAGGCTACAGAGCTGCTACAGATCAGCACAGACTTGCTTTCCTGAGCTCTGTGCTGCCTGGATGTAAACCACTTCTAATCATTGCTTAGGGCATATTGGCATCCATCTCAGCACTGCACCCATGCTTTCTTACAGCTGGAGCTGGCATCTGGCCATCTTAAAGCTGAACTTAGGCCACCCATACACTCTCAGTGTGAGACCATGCAGATGTATCCTCTGGTAAGCATACTCACACTTTAGCAAATGACTGCGTGCTGTCAGAGAAGGGTATGCTGCACGCACCAGCTTTGCAGGCATGGCCCGAGGACATATGCTTTAAGTTTTCAGGGGGTGCAACAGTCACAGCACTGCCCAGAGTCTGGGCAATCCAGACAGGTTTCTGGGGCAGGCAGGAAAGGGGAGAAGAGGGAGAGCTCATCCTCCTGTGGGTCAGTAGCTACATAACCTAGCGAGAAACTGCCCTGGAGCTTTTTCCACTAAGGTATGAGGACTGACTTTCGCCTCCAAGAGGTACAGCACAGCATCTTGCGCACATTTGTGCTGTATCACATACAGTTATCAATATTTTATTTGTGTGGCTTTGTACCACACAACTTCCATGTTAGTCTGCAACTGCACAAAGCAGAACTTCTCAAAATATATACAGGAGAGAACCTGATATATTGGGCTTTGATTTTGCTTGAGACCTTTTTGCTTTACCATCACATTGCTGTTAACAACGTAGCGCTTAAATTCAAAATGCCATTTCTGTATAATGCTGGCATTTCTATGTGATGCAGTTTCTATTATAAAAAAACATATGTAGCCAGAGAAAATACCTGGAGGTATGCTCATTAGGTCAACAGGCAGCAAGGCTATCGACTAGAATAAGCCATAGCTGATGAATCCAGGGACTTTAGCTATTGGGACCTGGAGAAAAATAAACATCTGACAGTCTCCTTGGCTATTTTATGTCTCCTGAGCACAAGTTTTTGATGTTTGGGCAAAGAAAGTGTAACACTTGCCTAATGAGTTTAAGATTCTTCAGTCCCCCCAACAAGCAGAAAATGTGAGCTCTGTGTGGCAGTAATTATATGGTAGGTTTGCTGCTGGCCTTTGGTCTATGGCAAAGATGATGAGCAAATCACACATTTCTAGGCTCTCCTTGGCCAGTGAAAGCTCTTTCTACCGTTACATAAAGTCAGAGATGAGTCCCATGTCAGCCGTCCTGCCTGAGTCAGTGGTAATGAGAGAGGAAGTGGGAGCCGGGTTTAGAAGCCCTGTAGGATGCTTAGCAGTGCAGGCTGCAGCTTGGCTCGCACTTTACATCTCCAAAACTGTTTTTACATAATCCAGGGCTATAGAGAGAGGGATTTCAGAGCCTTTTCGTAGGAGTACATGCAGAAAGACCTGGCTGACCCAAACCACTAAGATATATATATATACTTGATATATACTCCTGCCTCTCTTGTGATCGGAGTGATTCTCTCTAGCCTTAAAAGCAATCTGCATCAACAAACCATCCCATGAGGGGTAACTGCCCAACTGATGCCTTGTGCAGAGCTCTTGGGAATCAGGTAGGCAGAAGACCATCCTCCCTTGCTGGGGGGGAATATTATTACCCTGCAGCTATTCCTCCCCTTTGCTAGGCTCCTTTCTGGCAGATGGTGCAACAAAACCCAGGCTTGCAGGGTGCTGCAGGAGCTGCAGTTGAAAACTGTGCCCAGGATCACTGCACTGAACGCCAGAGCCAAGCTTGCCCAGGGTATTGCAAACCCTCGAGGTGAGGAATCTCTTCTTGACATTTTGGTATTTCTCCAGGTCTAGGTGTAGCAAGAAATATCCCAGCACCCAGGCCCAGTTCTGGTTAATAGGGTGTAGAAAGGGGATAGATGGGTGGGTGCGCATCAGGTGGTGTCAGCACTCTTTCTGTGAGCCTGTGAAACAGGTTAGGAGAAAAGTAAATCTGAGGCGACAAGCTTGGTTTGCAATTCACATTTTATTGCTTTGTACAAGTGAAGAAAAAAGGGGAAAAAGAGAACTATGGGGTAATGTGAAAAGCCATGGTGGGAGTTCCCAACTGCCACTGAAGGGTGGTTTGTAGCCCGGTGGCACAGGAAAGTGTTATGAGAAAGGCGTGATGGTCCCCCTCTTTTTAAAATGCATAACATTGCAGAGCTGAAAAAAAACGTTGAGGCCAGCTAATGCTGCCAATCACCCTTGTCACAAATAACTACACTGGAGCTAACACAATAAAGTGACCAGCAAGTACATAGACCCAAAATAGCTGAAAATACCTGGGATGGAGGGGGAGCTGCAGGAGAGAGACCTTTCGACAAGCTTAATGTTCAAAAGTTTTAATGTATTTAAAGGCCATTTTTGATGCAAATTTAAGCATTGACAGCAATGCTGCATGGGCCTGCCTGTGGAGAACCTTAAAGCAAGAGCATTTGAACTCTCACAAGCAAAAGGAAATTAAGTAATAAACAGACCGCATGGTGAGATCCCAAAAGAGCAGTTGCCCAAGCTGAGAAGGCAACATTTTTCCAAAGCTTGGCTTTGGTTTATGTTTCCTTAGAGGAAAAACTGACTTGGATAATTAAGCTGGTGGGGATTTTCCAAGCTGTTCAAGATACTGAAAACATGTATCTTGTCCTCAGCTTAATGGTAGGTACCATCTAAATACCTTTCTTAAAAAATCTCCTGCAGTTTTAATTGTCTTAAGTATTTTGGGAACACAATTATGGCTGGGATAGTACTTTAGTTAAAGTGCAGTGCTAAAGAAGTACCTATGCATGGAAAAGGAATATGCTGTGACTGGTACCAGTTGCCCATCCAAATACTTGGCCAGCTATCTACCCTTGCCTTGCCTTTGAAGTGGCTGCTCTGCATAACTTTCTTTCAAGCCTTTCCCACTTCTCTTTCCTCTCCAGTAGCTAAAAATGGGATGTGTATCTGCAGAGCAGAAATAAAAACCCTCTTCTGCTCAGGCCATTGCTTTGATCCCAAATGTGAAAACAGACATAAAGTTGGCAAGGTTGTTATTTTGAATAACACGATGTTCAGGGGAGCTGTATTTCTCCCTTTTAACAGAGACAGATGAGAGTTGCTGCCGCAGAAGCTGAGTTCAGCTGCCATCATGCCCCCATGGCTCAGCAGACACAGCCTGCCAAAGGAGGGAGTAAGGAGGCCAAGGGCAAGAAACCCTTGCTGGCATGATCTCCAGTTGGATACTGCAATAGATAAGAAGCTATAGCGAGGGAGGCTGCTCCTGGGAGCTGGAGGAGCTGCTCACGGGCTTTAAGACATAGGCTGTGTCAGTGATTAACATTCAAACACTTTGTGGAGCTGCTTTTCACAGAGTGGAAGTGCACTTTCCAACCAAGGGCTAGCACTTAGGTCTTGTGCAATAATTACAGGTGATTGAAACTCTCGGAACGTTACACACTTGCACAGCATAGACCCTGTGGGCTGCTGAATCTTTGTGCAAGGGTAGATATTGCTGCCAGGATCAAACCCCATCCGAGGGGGAAGAAAACCAAAAGTAGCTGGCAAGACCAATCTAGGGTACCTATTGGGAATTAGGGGCAGGTGTTAAAAAGTTTCCCTCCAAAGCCAGCATTTTTCCACAGAAATGGTTTTCAGACAGAAATGGTATTTTTTTTCCTAGACTTTTATCTCAAAGAGGTGTACAATTCCAAAAGAAACAGGTAATCCACAGCACTGTACAATTTACAGAGTCGCTATTCTATGATTGACAGAAGTGCAAATCAAATATTTCAGCTACTTCAGGTCTTACTTGAAAAGTATTACCTGCACCAAACTTGGCAGTTAAGGCCTGTAGCTTGCATTTGATCCAATTTGGTTTTAATTACATGGACTACTGCAAGCGCTCACACTGGCAACCCCAACATTTGCTTTTTTCATTAGGTGAAGCTGATGAGTCCGTGATATTCCCTATGTGTGTGTCCCCTCCTCGACCTTACACTGACTGCAATAAAGTTCTGGTGGCCGGGCACTTCTGTAGCACCAGGGCCATCACAGGTCCACCAGCTTCACCATCAGTCCATGGTTATTCAGCCTGACTGTGGCTAGTCCCTGTGGCTCTGCAGATGGGCAAGCAGCGAGCCTGGTCTGTACCAGGTATCCGTTGGGATATCCCTGTGCCGAGTACAATCCTTTCTCCTGTTTTCTTAGGAAGACTTTGCCTCAGGAATATGCATGCTTGGCTGCTCCACGGCCAGCTGGTTTTCAAAGACACAGCACAGCTTGTAATTTTCCATGAGCTTGGCTTGAAAATACTCCTTGTCCTTCTTGTGCCAAATGTCTGTGGCAATGTAGGTGTTGTAGGGGTCGCGGGAGTTCTCCAGCCTCCTGGCACGGATGTTGGTCAGCATGACTCCCACTGTGAAGAAGCCAAAGAGGCCAATTATCAGCAGCACATAGATGATTTCCAGGTTGCTGCTGGCACTTACGGCCTGGGAAGGTGCAGAGCTATTTGTCTGCTCCAGGTACTCTTGAAGCAGCTTGGAGAGAAGCGAATTTAGGGCTGTGTCATTAGACAGCACCAACATCTTGGTTTTCTGTCCTTCACACTTCTTTCTTCCTTAATTATTAGTTTAGCTAGAAAAGAATAAAATTAAGGGGCATGCCATCAGATGAAGACATGATTCCATCTGTCTCCCTTTACTGGCTCCCCTCCTCAGCAAGAAAGCTACCTCGGGGCCTGTGCAGGGACAGACTGGCTGGATGTGACTGGAGGGATCCCTTCACCTCCTTTTTCCAAGCCAGGCTGCCTATGCTGAGTCCATTCCCTATAAACACTTGCCTCACAAGCTCCTCAGTCCTCAGAGTTGGTCTGTGGTGGTGCACAGCTACCCTGGCTCTTGGCCACTCACCCAGATACCTCCCATGCTGCTATTTGAAGCCTGTGACTTTCATCCTGAGCCCCCACAGGCATGAGGAGTGCCTCACTCCCACTCTACAGCAACTGCTCTGGCTTTGAAGTTTGTGATCATGGCTTCCTCCAGTCCTCTCTCCTCTGCTTTCAGCTTAATTTGGAAACAAAACTTCACTGAGTGGAAATCACCCAGTGCCTGCAGCAAGCTCCTCCTGTCCACCCTATTGAGCAGTCCTGCTTTTCTTCTGCAGCTCTCATAATGCTCTATACCATGCAAAACCGAGCAATCAAACCCCTGACAGAAACGTATCCCACACTGATTTAATGCAAACTCCCAGTGGGCATTTGCCGAGGTTGTGGACACAGAGGGAGTCTACAGTAATTGCATAGCCAGCAGTGGAAAGGAAAAGCACATCCCTTCATCCTTTCTCTTACAGGCTAGCAGTTCTTCCCCAGGGACTTCATTGTTTTTCCCCTCCAAACTAAATTGCTATGCAACCAATGTCTCATTGTCCGGTTAGGAGGACTCCCACCAGCATCACTGCAGGTCCAGAGCAGGGCAGAAGATGGTAACACCAAGAAACACCTGGGCATCCAAAGCCTCCTAACCACCACACTCCGCATTGACAGTCTTACACAAGCTGAAAAGTCCTTTTCGCCTTTCCAATGTCAGCTGTAAATCAGTTAAGAGTGATCCTATCAGCTCTGCAGTCCCAAATCCTCAACAGCAAGGCAACACGACTGACAATCTTACTACAATGCCCAATTTAAATGTCTCTATAAAACTAAGACAACAGTATCCCTCTGGTTGTGCCCCTAGCACAGCTGAATGAGGTACTGTTATTCAAGGTGACTTCCATGACAGCAATCTTGTAGTCATATGAGATGGCTGTCAGTGCTTTCTACAGTTTTAAATCTATGAGAGCAGGCCAACATATTAGCAAAAGCTTCTCCAGCATACTTACCTTTACTTGTTTTGGGGTTTTTTTAAGAGGTACTGTATTACAATCATTTATAATACATCAAGAATGAAATGAACCCTTGGGCAGAAAGCCACCAAAAGGCCTAGGCAGCAATTACATCCCACTGTGACAGCGACATTAATGATGCATAGATGTTGTGCAGGACCTCTGCATGGGGGAGAGTTTAGCTGTGCACATAGCCTGCAGCTGCCAGTAATGACACTGCAGTAGATGAGATGTATCTGGAGGCTTCTTCGTGTTGTCTGTGCCTCACTGTGGCATAAATGCTGTAAAAGCAGATGCTGAGACAGAGGAAGCAATAAGAGGACACTGATCTTATGACCTGCCACCACTCATATGAAGAACAGTTATTTACCCGGCGTGTCCTGGGCTAGCGGGTGCTGTTGGCAGCCAAGTGAAATATGCAATGAATGCAGACATGAATATGATCAAACACGCTTCACAGAAATTAATTGCTAATGGAACTGTATGTGCTGGTTTCATTGTGAACCCTTTGTGCAGTCATGGATCTGGGGACAGGTCTCACTGAAAGCCAAATGCTCAGCCCAGGATGACGAATTCTGTGGACAAAGTCCTGTTCTCCTCATTGTACAACCCCGGGGCACATGAGTGGCACCGGCCCACACCAGATGACAACAGGCTGCTTCCACTGGTGAGTGGGTGACCATTGGAAGCCCAGGCTCCTGGGGGTGCAGACTCACCTGGCTCCAAGCAAGCAGTTCCTGCGATGCAGTGCCTCGCCAGCGGGGAAAATAAGCACAAGGGAGAGTATGCCTTGATATATCAGCTTTAAATAGAGCCGAGCCTGGGGGTGGCAGAGGGAGACAAAAATCAACGTTAGAAAACAATATTCTGATCCAATTTATTTGTTTAGTTGCATGAGTCAAAGCTACAGGAAATAACATCTTGGCAGCTTGGGCTTAATAGTTAAAATCTATTCACATTTCACAGCTGTTTTCAGATCCTTTAGAGAGGAAAGGAAGAGAAAAAGAAGTTTAAACCTTTATCTGAGATTACTCCTCCAAAGCATGTAGAGCGTGTCAGCGCTGTAAAATGTTGAAACTGCTAGCAATTCATGGCAATAATAACTTCAACATAAAACAAAGAGGAATTTCACTGGATCTCTCAACTTCTGGAAGGACAGGGAATCACTTCTCATAATAATTTTCAGTAGCATTTCAGATGCTGATGAAATGACATTTTGAGCTGGACATCTTCAGCTACCTCTCTATATTCTTTCGGGAGGTTTCTGAGGATTGAAAGGTGTTGCGTACTTATGGGCTGCTGAGCTAGAACCCAGCAGGGAGCTGAACGGCCCCATCTCCATAGCCATGTCAGTCGGCAATGAGAGGTTAAGGGAGGGAAGGGGCATGCTCCTGTTCCCCAGGAAGTCTCCCCTGAAATCTCAACAGCCTACCTACCTCATCCACCATTGCAAAAGCCCTGTGCAACTCCACTGAAATCCATACTGGGACCGGTTCAGAGCCACCTGTGTCATTGGTTTGCACCATGGCAGATGGTCACATCTCACTGTCCCCAAAGCTCTTTGACCATGACCAGAGTGGCTTTCTGCTCCCCACTATTCCCCCCAGATGGCTGCAAATGATGCTCAATGCCCTCATGGAACTCCCGTGAGCAGCTCTGAGTAAAACTGTACCCATCCCAAAATTAGCATCCTGGTGTACTCAGGCTTCATCCTGGTAAGCCAGGACCTCACCTCCCATCCCACAGCAGGCTTCAGTGCATGCCTGGGGGGTCACTTAGGAGGAGCAAGCACTGAGCAATGAATTGCCTGTTAGAAATGACCTGGGGCAAAACTGAACCGTTCAGCAACTTTTTCACTGGCCAGTGAGTCAGAGGGAATTCCCTAAGGTTGGCAGCAGCATGGGACACATCCTGCTCTTGCAGGCATTGCTGCTTATCCATCCATTACAGCAAATATGGGTGACAGATCTTCAAAGCAAAAGCAATGGGCTCAGTGCAGGCTGCTTTCCAACACACAGGTTTCCCAGCAGTGCAGGTGTGTTGATGGCATCGCCCAAACTCATCTTCCATCAAGTGTCAACAACGACCTGAATAACTGCCCATGGTCCATGGTGCCAAGCAGCACCACTGGAGCTGGCCCTTGCTCACTGAGTCTTGTCCCTTTCCTCACTGTCATCTGCTGCTTGCCCTTTCATTCTCATACCATGGATTTCTTGTTGGAGGTGGAGAGGGACCTCCTCTGAGTGATATCTTCATGGAGAGCATGTATTTAGCAGGCAAGATGCCACAGGCAGGTTTGTGGAGTTGGGAATGGAGTCTAAATCTTTCTCTAGGAAACAGCTCTACACCATAAATTTCTCTGTGTGGTCAGACAGGTACGGCCCAAAGGCCCCTGAGTAGATGAAAATGAGTCCTATTCTGCTTATTTCCAAGCACACCAGAGTCTGTTCACACTGCTCAACTGGCCCAGCACCAACTCTGAGAGCCACCTCCTGAAGGAAAAATTGAGGCATCCCTGGCAAAGAGCATCTCTCAAGATTGCATTTTGACAGGTAACAAGGGGAATTAGGAAATAAATCTTTAAGCCACTAAGGCCCCTTTGTTTAAAAGGGCTCAATGTAATGAAGAGCTGTGACAGGCAAGCTCAAGGAAGACCCAGTTACTCCTAGAGCTACGAAGCAGGACACACTGGGACTGGACAATGGAGATGCATGGGCAAGCATGGATAGGCTTCATGCACTTGGTGTCTATCTGCAATCTCAGAAACCATCACCGAGGCCATGTCTCTCCAGCATGACCATGCTATGAGAGATCTACTTCTAATACTAATCTCTTGAACACCGCAACGTTCACAGCTATGGAGTGCTAGAGCTGCCAAATGCAAGTCCATGAGACTGCCTGCATGATTCAGAGTCTGACCCCAGCTGGGTCTGAAGGGAGGTGAAGCTAAGGTCCTGGAAAGCATGCTGGACCACTTTGGGTGCTGAGGCAGTCATGCCCACTGCTGCTGGGGAGGTAGGACTGTGACAGGGATATCATTACAGAGCTGTAAATTGACATTTGAGTTCAAATAGAGCAATTTGCAGCTGCAGAGCATGCGACATCTAATATAACTTCTGTCTATATTATAAATGTCAGAACTGACTTAGACCTGGCTGATTCCCAACAAAAGCAAAGCAGAATAGGCATCTCTGATAAAAAGCAGGCTGATAGCATCTCTGTGAGCTTGGGTGCTGCTGCCAGTGGACTGCACCCAAATCCAGCTGGAGCTGTCAGCTCTATCACGGTCCTTACTGCTCCTGTCTGAATTGACCTTCTTTCCAGCAAACAAGCTGCTGGGTCCTGGTCGACCACTGGGGCAGGCAATTTAAAAGGAAATGAGACAATTTTCTGTCATGTAATGTACCTAGATGATGTGATATTCAGCTTTGGAGCTCAATGGGAATTTTGCCCTCAAGCATTAGGTGGGCAAACTGATTCGATTCAGCTGGATGTACTTTTTTTCCATACTGAGGGGGTTAAAATGTGGTATTTATTATGTAAACAGAGGTGGATGTTAAATGACAGATGTTCGTCTCCTAAACAATTTTCTCAGCTCTCACAAATCAAAGGACCTGCATTCTGATTTATACTGAGTAAACATCTCTAGCGATCTCTCCCTCATATTACTGTCAAAAGCATCAGTAACCAAGCACCAGAAACCAAGGGACTCTAGAGGAATGCATACATACCTTTAGAAAATACAGTACTCCAGCAGCTTCTTCTGAGCTGTTGACACACAAACCCCCCCTGCACTACACTGGTAGCAAAAGTTAGCACAGCACATCGCCCACCTCTCTGCGTTTTCTGCCAACACCACACTTCACCACCATAAAGCAGTGGATCTACTGACCTCAGGCTCATTTCCCTGGCTGTTTGTTACAGAGATAAGGAGGATCAGACAACTTTCTGGAGGCCAGAGCACAAGACAGATGCCTTTCCTCCCTCCAACTCCCAGATATTTTGCACCAGCACAGCATCCAGGATGCTGTGATCCTACCACGTACGGGCCAACAGTGCAGCCCAGAAGCGAGCAGGGCTGTATGGATAGATCTGCAGCGATACACAAGACATACACACCTTCTGCAGTCCTCACCTTTCTCTAGAAGATCTGTACCCTCTTCCAACCAGCCCTAGGGCCACCCATCCCTACCCACCCGAGCAACGCTTCAGGTCCTTGTGCCACTTTAAAAAGCAGCACTCACACAGTGGCGTACACTCATTTCTCCCCAGAAGCACCGTTTGATCTGATCACAAGACACAAACTTAGTCCTCTTACACACACTGTATATGTATCATTTTGAAGCAGAAACCCCAGCAACCTCCCCCAAACAATATGCAACCAAGTTTATCCTCCCAGACAGATGCAGATGCCTTGGGCTTAGCCCAAAAGAGCAGGCAAACACTGTCACGGCTGTAGCAGCAAACAAAACCTGTCAGGCAGAGCCCTGGTTCCCTCTTCTCCATCAGTTCAGCTCTGCTGCTCCGCAGCAACGTGGCTCTTGCAGCATCCCAGTTCTCCACCACCAGCCCCAGTACAGACCTGGCAGCAGAGCACGGCTGGGTGCAGGGCTCCAGCCCCTCCGAGGGAATGAGAATAAGGAAGATGTGAGCCCTGGAAAGCCCCCAGGTGTGACACCCTGGGTGTGAGCGGGCTCCTGCAGGGACAGCAGCCTGGGTGTCACTGTCCCCTGTCCCAGGATCAGTGCAGAAGGCGAGAGGCAAACAGGGAAACACGCGGGCTCACCCCGCTGGGGGAGGGCAGGAGCCCGTGGATGCTGTGAGCCGGCCTCCCACTGCAGGAGCCGGATCCACATGGGAGGTGCTGGGGGCAGCTCCCATGCTGCAGCCCATGGGTGCAGGCAGGGCAGTGCAATGGGGGCAGAAAGAGGATGCTGGGGTGTTGGGACATCCCAAGTCTTGCTGCCCTTGGCACAACACAAGCTGCTCATGCACGCTGACACTTGCCTCCCCAGTCCCCTGCACAGGGCACAGACACACCATGGGTCTAGACAAGGGACTGAATCTGTGTGGATAGGCACACAGGGAGGTGTTTTTAGAAACAGCAAAATCCCCTAGGATTAGGAGCTATGGCAATGTAAGGTGAGGTCTATCTTCCGATAATATTACACCCTTTGGGGTGTGAGAAGAAAGAGGGGAACCATTTCCAGGGCTGCCCCCTAAAAACCAACACAAACAGCTCACTGCATGGGGGACTGGCTATCTCCTATCCATCACCTAAACAGAGCAACAAGCAAACAAACAAGGAAGACCTATTTTTCATTTGAGAAGGAAGTGTCTGTCAGTCAAAGCCAGGGTTCATTGCTGCCCACCTGGAACCTACAATAGATTTATTATCTTTGCAAGGCAGCTGCATTTAAGCTCATTCAGATGATGATGGTGATGTGGGATAAGATGCTCTCAGCATCCCTGCAGTTCTGGAAGATCCACATTGATGTGTCCTGTGGTTCCTGGAAGTTCCCTGCCCTGAGATTCTCAACAGCCCACAGCAAATGAGGACTGGGATGGCCCCTCTTTGCCTGATGCTCCTCGGCTTTACCATGTGCTGTTGCTAGGATGAGTGCTAGAGATGAGAATTTAGATAGTGATTGAGGTATTGAAATGAATGGATGAAAACAATGTCTTCATATTTCCTTGTGGCATCACCCAGCTCATTCTGAGACAAGCAAAACAAGCTTTCCTTGGGAGCGTGTGATGGAGAGGAGCGGGCGGTGGGTGACAAGTCCCCTGCCACTTCCCAGGCAGGTGAAGGGTGGCTGTCATCCCACCATCCCAAATGCAGCAGGGAGGTAACCAGCGCAATAAGGAGTGAGATGAGTGCCTGGCACAGAGTGAACCCCTTCTTCAGGAGGACAATGCATCAACCCCACAGCAGCACCACTGTGCCTCTGGGGTTTGCTTTATTCTTGTTATATCACAAAACGTTGACATTCAGTCACATTGGTAAAAGCAGGAAGAGATCTGTGAACAGGATCCCACTAGCTAACGTCCTGTAATGGGGAAAGAAATGTGAATACAGTGACTAACCCCTGCTTTCCTGCACCCCACAGCCACTGAGCACCACTGAGCACCACTGAGCCATGGGGTACCCTGCAGCAGAACTCCAGTTGATGCAGCTGCTTCATAGGGCTGGGCAAACCAAAGCAAGGATTATTTTGGGGAACTTTCAGGGCCTGTGTGGGGTCTGGCCTTCCCCACCATCACATCAGCACGGCTCCATTGCAGCTCAGAGGAGGATTATGTCTTCATTAAGCAAGAGCAAACTCATTTTGTTTAAGAGCACCTGTGTAACTCCTATTTGACTTTGGTGGGACCCAAGAGAGTGTCTGACGGGGAGAGGATTGTTTTCCTGCATCAATGGCAGTATACAAAGGCTAGGTTCAGTGCTACAAAACCAAGAAGTTTCTTTGCCTTCCTGGATCTGTCAGTAGCTGAAGGTTTAATTTTCTTTAGTGCAATGACGACATGTAGAGTGATGGGATCCCTCAGAAAGCAAATACAGGTTTTCTCTGGAAGGTGATAAGGGACATTTTGCAAGCACAGGGGTTTGCAAATCTCTTGATACCATGTTTCTATGGAGGTCTTCTGGTTTTGAATTGGTTTTACTGTTTTGTGGAAAGAAACACTTTGTGGAAGTAGGTATGGGGAGTAAAGAATACAGTTTCAGTGAATCGCATTCTGTCTTAGAAAGGTTACTGCTGTGGCTCTTGCACATAAATAGATGAAGTCTGACATGTTTCTGCCCAGATCACTATCGCTGGCACTTTCCCATACGTATCATGTTAGTCTCTCAAAATGAGGGGAAATCACATGAAAGAGATGGCAGCCCTTTCTCACAGAGTTTTACTGGGCTCTCATGCACGAAGTGAAATGGCCGCTCAGGGCAGCCCAGGGAAGGCAGAAAACCTCACAAGGTGCCCTTGGTCTCCTCTGGTCCCACAGTGACCCGAGCTAAGCTCAGCTCATAGCTGCAGCTGCCCGCTCGCCTCTGCTTCCTTATGGAGGAGCAGAGGGAACAGAAGGATGACCGGGACTTCAAACAGGGCTGTCTCCCATCCTGAGAATGTCTCCTCATCAAACGGCTCTATTGCTAAAAGTCTCGGCTGGCCCCTTCGGGATGTGACCTCCAATTCATCCCAAATGCCACAGAAGTGACTTTGGATTGGGGGTTATCCAAGTCATCTTACAAAGAACTTTTAGGAAAACCACAGCATTGGCTTTCAGCAAATGAGGTTTGAGTTGCATAGCCAAAAATGAAAGCAATCAGAACGCACATCATGTTTAGCAAACCCAGCCGGGAGGGTGACAGTAATTCCCTTGCTGATATCCCAGCACTAATCCAAGCACATCCACTTCTTAAAAGCCAGGGAGTGGACCACCCCCTCCCCTGTGTTTGCACAACCTCTGCTATTACACTACCACAAAATAAAGGTTCACTTGGCTGCAGCAGCAGAAGCGATGCCGCAGGTCAGAGATGCAGCTGGCACAAGTCTGCGAGGCTGCAGCAGAATCAACAGAGCCGTGTGGGTTTACATCAGCTGAGGAAACTGCCCTGCAATTTGCAGCCCACCTTTGAAATACAATTTAGAGTGAAAAACCTCCACAATGTTAAATTATAACGGCATTGACACCTGCAGCGTTTGGGAGAGACAGTGCATAGAGATGCTTCCGACCCCCATAACAAGGTTAAATGCAGTTCTGTCACTAAAGAGTAATTCATAGATGCCGGCACAGGCACAAAAGGCTGGAGTGCTGTATTTTTATAATGGTGATGATTCAGATGAGTCATCCCCAATCAGCGAGCACTCACTGCGTTGATGACCAGACTGGGGAAATTTGGTTTAGTGGTGACTGATGCTGCAGCTCATTCTTCTGACTGTTCACCACGTGTTGTGGGAAGGCAACAACATCAGCTACACATTAGCATCCACTCCGGACTACATCTCCTGTGAGCAAGCCGGGGCTGTCAGCTCCCACAGTACCATTGGCCTGGACACAAACCTCCAGGATATAGGCAGAGAGAGGAAGGTGAGACTCTGGGTCCCAAATTCAGACATATTCCCCCCAGGAGTGCATCTCCTGGCCCACTCCAGTGCTCTGTGCAGCAGATCTCCTGGGAAGCCACTGAGCAAGGTGAGGCAGCTCCAGAGCTCCATAGTACCCAGGCGGCAGTCGCTTGGATCACCATTATGGCTGAATGCACTGGAAGGCCTCATTCTCCTCCACTGCTACAAAGGATTAGCGTTGTGGAGGTCTGCACCGCTTGTGCACAGCCAGAAGGAGCCATCAGCTCAAAAGCCTCTGCACAATTTTTCCCCAGGTTGTCTAAGGAGGGTTATGTACTTGTCTGTTACCAAGGTCTAAGCTAATGTGGGGTTACACACGCCTTTTAAAAGAAAGGATTATCTTGAGCAAAGTACAGCTAAATAGCCCCTCAGACACGTTTTGAAGCTTGCTGTCTGAACACCTCACTTAACTCAAGTGGAATTACAAAAGCTATATGCTCATAAAAATAAAACACTATGAGAAAAGAGCTACAAGAACAGTGCAGTGGAGAAGAACCACAGAGCCCTCCATACTTCGATGCTGGGATCATGCTAACACTTACTGATGAATGGAAAATACTGGAAACTGTCTCCTCCTTTGCAGTACACAGAAGTTGAAATCTGTGTCAGATTCCATTAAGAAATCCAGATGGCATTTTTCCAGACAGTGCACACACAGAGGTGCAGGTTTCAGGATGTATCAAATATGGAATGAGAGCATACGACTGAGCAGGATTCATTGTCACTTTTTCCACCCAACCACATAAGGAGCAAGATAGCAAAAGCAAACCTCCAAAACCCAAACCTAACCCACCAAAACCTACTCCCTGCTTAGATACAAGTTCCCATCTGCAATTCACTGTGCAGACTGCTGCTGCTGCAGCAGTAAGCCAGAGGTGGTCAGATATCAAGCAATGCCCATCACATCTGAAGTTCAGCACCCAAAAGGATGCAGGACATCTGTGCTGCAGGAGAGTAGTCAGTGGTTTGTGCCTCCTTTCTCTACAGCACAGCAGCACCCCTGGTTGAGCAAGGGGTTCCCAGACAATACACCCCTTCACTACTCCATCCCTATGCAGTACCCAGCTCCCCATACCTCAGCTTGGATGAGGAAAGAGAAATGTGGGCCTGACAAACCACATTCCAGACTCAATTAGACTCCAAGGTTATACTCACAAAGCACATCCAATCAAACAAGATCCCCAATCTTGTGAAGAGCCCACAGCCCTTAAATGATAGTCTTCCCAAAAAAAGAATTCCAATGCCCCAAACCTGCATGGGCAGCAGAGGGTTCGAACTGACAGTGACCCATGAAGAGCTGTGGCATCAAGCAGGAAGGGCTTTTGGAAGCCACCACAGCATCACCACATTGCTGGAGATCTCTTCCCAATTCCCATCCTCCCAGTATCTAGAGTATTGGAAAGTCACTGACAAGCATGTAGTGTTCTCCTTTGGCAGTATGTTGATTAAGAAAAAGAAAATGGAATCTCTGGCTTTTCCTCCACCAAATTGAACAACCTCAGAGAGCATTTTATACCCACATTTTTACCAGCAGATCTCCCAATACACCAAGAAGTAGCGAGGTTTTATGCTCAGAAACTTATTTTGCTGGCAGCATTGCCAGAAAAAAGACAACTCAGAGATCCCTAATGGTGCAGAAAGAGAGAGCTGTCCAAATGGCCTTTCGATTCTTCCAGGCATTCGCACTAAATTGCTGGGTAAGGTTGGAAGAGAAGGGGCCTCCATGCACTAGGAAGGACACTCAAAAACGCACCCGTTCAGGAGGAGACACAGCTCATGGGGAAAAGGAAGCCTTGTATCCTGAAAACCAAAAGAGAAAAATACATTTCAATAAATTTAGCTAAAATGATGAAACTCGTGTGCTCACTCTCTCACCCATGCAATCCACAGCTTCCTGTGCTTGCACATCACAGAAGGTCCAACCTTGCCTGTGTTATCAAGGAAGTTTTTCAGAGGCAGCACCAGTCCTGGTATTTCTTCTCTTTTCTTAAGCAGCTGTGTGTTTTACAGTGCAAGGCACAGATAAGCTTCTCTCTAGCAGCAGCCACGTGCATTTTCCTGCTGTGCTGTTTTTCCACTCGAGCAAACACCAGATATGAGCAGAATGAGCAAATTGCCACCCTTCAGAAACCTCTGAGATCCTTTGACCCACAGCAGAGCAAGAAGGCCAGGACTGCCCCCAGGACACAGGACATCCTTTCTTTGGACATGCAGCTATGCCCATGCAGCCCTCACTAGAGCACTGGCATGGGTTTGCACTGTTCTTACCCCAGTTTTGCATGGATTTAGACATGTTGACAGGAGTAAATTTTCTCCCAGTTCAGTGTAAGGAAAGTCAGAATTCATGTGTCTTCTTGAGGGCACAAGTCAGAGCTTTTGCAGTTGGTCCCAAAATACCTTCTCCTGCCATAGCGGAGGAGGCAGATCAGCCCAAGAAGGACGAGGCACTGAAGCAAGTCTCCTCATTACCCAACCACAGCATCAAAACCCAGCTGTTGTCATCCCAACAAGTATCTACACAACAGAAACACATAGCCCCTGCTCTCCAGCATCTGTGCTGCTCTCCTCTGTCTTGGGTGAGTGCTGGGCACAGCCCAACCCTCTGGCCATCCTGGCACCCATCAGTACCTCTCACACTCTGGATTCCTTGTCCCTGCAATTTGGAAGTGGTGATCAAACAAACTGCCTGCTGCTCAATCGTTCTGTCTGTCAAGGAGGAAAGGCTTTCTGCATCTATAAACTAAACCAGACATGAAAGGCAAGCGTGAGCCACATCACTTCAACAGAAGTGATCCCAAAGGGCCTTGAATATTAGATAGCTGCTCAGGATGTGGAACAACTTCTTTGTAGCTTTATAGGCTGAAGGGCAAGATCATCCCTTGGTTCGTGCATGAGGTTAGAACACATAGGCTATCTTTCTTCTCTGATCACAACCAAGCAGAAGGAAATTGAATCCTGCAGCTTAGGAACAGAAGGTACAGAAAAGCCAGCCTAAGAGTCGTTTTACTACACCTGGAGCCAGGGTTTTCTGTGAGGTTCCTCTTTGCTTTAACACACACGTTTCACAGGAGAAAAAGCAAAAGGGCTGACTCAGAGGATGTGAATATCACATAGGGCACTCAGCATCTGAAACACCTTGAAGCACAGGTAGAAGCTGTGTTGCACTTATTCCAGGAAGCTTCTACATGCAAACAGCCACAGCTGCTTGATTCCATTTAACCCAGTAACTTAAGCGGCCAGAGCATCTGTTTAGGGTGAACTGGTATGAAACCAGTGCCAAGGTAAGCAGCCTTTGGCACAGCCTCTCCATACCAGCAGCTTCAGCCACAGGCACTCCTTGCACAGCACCAGTTGTTAGACAATTCCGTATGCCGTGCTGAAATTACAGACAACAGTGACTAATGTGAATTAAGAACATTAAAACAGTTGAGGCATTCTCCTAACTAAAAATACGCACAGACAAAACCAGAGGTAACACCGAATAAGCATAACTCCATATGGAAATTTCTGCTTTGCCGTGGCACTGAGCCCGCTCATTCAGAATCACACACGGTACCTCTGGACTCCACAGGGACTGGAAATGAGAAGACCCTGAACCCCTACTTCAATGAGTCCTTCAGCTTCGAGATCCCCTTTGAGCAGATACAGGTTTGTTTGATGACTTCCCTGGGAGGGAGGCAGGGTGAGGGCAATGGGAAAAGTCCCACAGCTGCCCCATGTCCCAGCCAGAGCATCTCCTGCCAAACTCTTGGTCCAGTCACCCATAAAATCACTTCAAGTCCCAACCTGGGCTTGGGCTGATGCTGAGGATATCTGCTCCAGGGGCAGAGGTGGGTGCTGCCCAGGAGACGCAGTCCTAACCTAGGTAATGGCTGGAGAGGGGCTTTCCTCTGCTCCTGCAGTTTGGCTGCTGTGATTGGGATGCTGCATTTGGAACGCTGTGATTGGGATGCTGCAGTTGGGATGCTCTGATTGGGATGCTGCAGTTAGAATGCTCTGATTGGAATGCTGTGGTTGGGATGCTGCAGTTGGGATGCTGTGATTGGGATGCTGTGATTGGGATGCTGTGGTTGGGATGCTGTGGTTGGGATGCTGTGATTGGGATGCTGCAGTTGGGATGCTGTGATTGGGACTCTGCTCTTGCATTTGGGATGCTGTGATTGGGATGCTGCAGTTGGGATGCAGTGATTGGGGTGCTGCGGTTGGGATGCTGTGATTAGGATGCTGTGATTGGGATGCTGTGATTGGGATGCTTTGATTGGCACTCTGCTCTTGCATTTGGGATGCTGTGATTGGGATGCTGTGATTGGGATGCTGCAGTTGGGATGCTGTGATTGGGATGCTGCAGTTGGGATGCTGTGATTGGGATGCTGTGATTGGGATGCTGTGATTGGGATGCTGTGACTAGGACCCTGCTCCCTGCTCTTTCCTGCCCCTTGAAAGAAGGTTTCCTCCCTCAGAAAGTGCAAGTGGTCATCACGGTGCTGGACTACGACAAGCTGGGGAAGAACGAAGCCATCGGCAAGATCTTCACCGGCTGCAATTCCACGGGCACGGAGCTGCGGCACTGGTCCGACATGCTGGCCAACCCCCGGCGGCCCATTGCCCAGTGGCACTCTCTGAAGCCAGAGGAAGAAGTAGATGCAGCTCTTGGGAAGAACAAATAGGAGGAGCTGCCGGCGGCGCGGCACCGCGGACACTCGGCGCGACCCGGAGCTACCGATACCTCAGTTCTGCAACCTTCGGTTTTGGTTCTTTTTGTTCTCTTTTAAGCTGAAATACCCTTTGATGGCTGTGGAAGGGTTTCCTGACAGTCCCAAGAGCTTCCAGGGGAAGAGGTTAAAGACATGGATGGTTCTTTTCATTCTTCAGCATCGCTCCCTTCCGTCCCATCACTTCTGACCACCTCCCAGGCCCAAAGCCACCTTCACACCTGGGACCTTCCCCCGTGGCCGTGGCACCTCTGCTGCTGTCCTCCCCTTGGCTCCATGTGGGAAGCACCGCTCGTCCATGGAGGTGGTGATGGAGGTGGTGATGCGGGATGAGCTGTGCTTGCCTGGGGCATGAGCTGTGGTGTGGACAGAGAAGGTGGTGGAGAAGAGCCTCTGCAGCAGACCCTGGTGCCTCCGGCTCTGCCTCTCTCCATCCCCTTGGTTCCAGTGCCCCAGCTTGGTTCTTCTGAGGAGAGGTTTGTAGGGACCACAGGGCCTCGCTGTTGGGGGGGTGTTGAGCTCTTGTGGGGTCACACTGAGCCCAGGGAGCCCCTGGGGTCTGCTCGGAGGAGAGCCATGGAGGGATGTGCACACAACGGACATCACCACCTCTGCCACCATGGCCAGGCAAGGGCAGCGCTGAGGGATTTGCATGTGTCCCACCATGCTTGGGTGAAGCCTGTAGATGATGTTCCCACAAGG
>JBCJKH010058703.1:6492-31467 GCA_039877255.1 Loriculus beryllinus
CTGTTAGGGTGGTGAGGCACTGGAATGGGTTGCCCAAGGAAGTTGTGAGTGCTCCATCCCTGGCAGTGTTCAAGGTCCGGCTGGTCAGAGCTTTGGGTGCCATGGTTTAGTGTGGGGTGCCCCTGCTTATGGCAGGGGGGGTTGGAACTGGATGATCTTAAGGTCTTTTCCAACCCAAACTATTCTACGATTCTATGATTCTATGATTCTAGAGCTTCAAATTCTAGACTAACTAGAGACAAATGTGCAAAAAATGTGCAAACCAGAGAAGCAAAAACTGTTTCCACTGCTTTTATATGAGGAGCTAATGAAAATTTAAGTGAAAAAATACTGTTTCATGAAGGTCCTAAAAATTAACTGTATCAATGAATTTGAACAGACAAATGTAATTATATCATCTATATGCTTGAAAGCAATAAAAATAAGAACTAAATTCAAGATTTTTGTGACAGAAAGGCATCTACCAGATCCTTCCCTTTTCAAAACAATGTTTCCACTGTCTCATTTTTTGGTCCTAATTTCTAGGAGTTTTGTTAAAAAATAGGGATATTGTATGGATGTTTCTTACAGGTCAATAATTTTCTCTCAAAAGTTTGGTGGTTTTGTGGAGACCTAAGTCCACACAGCCTGAAGAAACCACAAGATTTAACACCACTTCAGTTTCGCATGGTCTAGGCAGTATGAAGAATTGACATCAAAACAGAGAATTTTTCACTGCTGTACGTTCATCCTGCCTCTGACCTGAGCTCATAATTACCTTCATGTCAGTGAATCAATTCAGCTGTGCTGCTCGAATTCAGAAGTACTGACCTTTGATAAATGTGAAAGCAGATGGCTTTGTTGGATCACTGGAAATTTGGCACATATCACACACCACAAAAACTATGCTGGCCTGTCAGCATCTTTTTCAGTCCTCCTCTCTTCTCTCCCCCCCTTTTTTATAAGGGTAAAGAGCTGGATCAACATAAAACATACCTACTGTTCCAATTCGCTCTTCAGGCATGTTTAAGAACGAACGTAACAAACCAGCCCTTTCTCATCCACCCACAAGAGATTCCTGCTTTCAAATTCACGAGCATTTAGGGTTAAAATTTACTTTCTAAGATCTTTCAGAAGGAATAAAAACGTCTTGACCACACAGACAATAAATCACCAACACCTACAACAAAATACTTAGAAAAAGAGTATTTGTAAGCTTTATTAATCAGGATGACTAAGACAAAGTGGTACACGAATGACTTAGCAGTCTAGGAATTGCCAGACAAGATCATCTAAGTGATTCAACTTCTTCCGTATCATTTCACCAGCTATGGCAAATACCAGATGTTTCTAAAGAAGACACAAAAAGTCCAGATGGACACAGTTAAGGGATAACATTATGCTTAAAGATAAACGTTTTCTCCACATTGTGAATGTAATCCGAGTTCGTCTTTTGCCCTGAAGCAGGGTCATTTAAATTACTTCCAAATCCCAGGTTTTCTCATTTAGGTCTAGTTTCACATAGCAAGAAGCCTTATATGACTGCTCTGGTCATGACAATTTCCCTTCTTCCACCACCAAAACGTGACTTTTGAACCTTTCAGCCAACTTCATCAAAACTAAAATGAAAGGGCATGAAAGTCTGAGACAATCATATTCCCAGAGTATCATGAAAGTCAGCTGACACACCTAAAGGAACACCCAAACTCATGCATCTGCTGAGGGAAAGACATGCTGCAGCCTGCAGCAATACCTCCTGTTTGGCAGCACCCAGCCAATCAATCACATCACACTTAGAGGATCATCAACCCGATCGTGCCTAACCCCAGCCAAAGCCTGTTGACCTGGGAGAGGTAAGGTTCTCCTGCACAGTGCAGGAGAGGAGAAAGAAAGGAGTTGCTGTTAATCCATTGGGGATATTCAGGTGACAAAGGACACGCACTAAGAGGAAACCTGATTTCATTCATTTGATTGAAGACTGAGTAACTTGATAAGCCTTTCCTTCTATGTGTAACTATTGACTCCACAAAGGTCTACTCCTAGCACCTACCCTTCCACCGTTTGCTCCTACTCCTTTTGAAGGCTTGGCCTAATATCCCAGAGCTGTAACTAATCAAGCATTATGTATTTTTTATATCAGCTTTTTGCTTTCTGTGGCTTGTCCCATTTCATTAAACATCTCCAACCTTTTTCCTCATGCACTACAAAGCAAGTTCTCACCTCCGTGTTGTAACAACTATTCAATGTTTCTGTGCCTTCCTTTACAGGGAAAACAATCTTTTGAGTCCTTCTGCATAAAAGATTCTTTCTATGCCCCTAAATTGTATTCACTGCCTAAATGTGAATCATTTTAAGTTCTGTGTGAGTTTCTGCCTGAGCAAAACATGTCTAGAAGCCAATGATGTGCAAACATGCAATGAATCCATCATTACAGTGTTTTCTGCACACACTTGCAGTCCACGTCTTAGACAAGTTAACTTTTGGTTCATTGTTTTAGCTGCAATCATACATTGGTCAACATTCATGATAACAAACATTTTTTAAAGACTGATGTCCAAGATTCAATATCTGTCTACATAGAAAAAGACTACAGCTTTATCAGTAATACAAACCTCTACAGCATAAGGAATGTAGAGATGTCTGAAATTCTGAGACTAATTTTATCTGCTTCTCTTGTGGGTGCTACAATGACAGATGCAACACTATAATATTGGTAATATATAAGAGCACAATAAAAATATTCACTAGGAATTGGAATAAACTTTCAAGGATCATTGCAAACCTGGTTTATGACAGGAGATACTCGTGCACAAAGTCTGCACAGCAACAGACAGTAAGAGAAAGCAAATTAAAAAGTAAAACCAGAAGGGAATGATGCCACGGCATTTTACTGCCACTAATTCTACTGAATAAAATTGCTACTAACACACTTAAAGGCAGAAAATTACATAGAACAGGAGGAAACAATTCACCCATGCTAGAACATAAGCTGAACTTCTCATACAAACTTTCTTGTGTGCATGCTAGGGCAAAGGAATCAACTTCACAGGACATCCGAATAATACATGTGCCACTGCAACACATCCAAGCACGCACCACATAAAATACAGCATAATTCCTCATGTAGAGGAAAGGCTCCTGCATCTCCTGACCATTAAACAAGAGGCTGATCAACGTGTCCTAGTCAAAATAATTCTTGCCAACCTATAGCTTTGGCATCATTTTATCCTTAAAAGCCTCAATAATGAGCATTGATGCCTTAATTTGTTCATTCAAACATTAGAGGCTTCCAGATCTATTAATCTGATGCTCTATTTAAATAGCCTACTGAATTGCTAAACTTGACTACATTAAACCTGAATTTTAAGTGATTAATTTAAAACAACTTTTCTCTTGGAACAGCAACTGGCATTTAAGCTTTTAAACTGCTGTCAACATTTAAATTAGTCATATATAAGTGTTTCAACCTGAAGGGGCAATAAATTAATTAGGATTCATTTACTACGCCTTATCATGAACACGTCACAAATATAACCTGGCAGTCCCAGGGCACTGTTTTAGTATTTGAAGAGAGAAAAGGAGTGGCTGCAAAGCAGCATGTGGTGGTTGCACATCAACACAAAGCAGAGCAACTCAACAGCGACACCAGATCTGCCAATACCAGAATAAGCCACTAGAATAATGAAGAAGTAGACAGTCCAGAGTGTGAGAATGTGTGGTAAGATCGAGATGGATGCAGTGTAGACAGTTTCCTGTAACAAACAGGAAGCATTTCCTCCTGGGAGGAGCCAGATTCCTGGGGTTTTACGGAGTTGGTCTGGAAGTCTTTTAAAATGCTTCTTTATGCATCCTTCATTTCATAAGATTTTATTCTTTTGAAAGCACATTTCCTACTTCTCTATCAGATTGCATATGATTCAAATTCACTGTGATGAAGTTACAGGACAATAATTTGCTCTTATAATGACTGACCCCTCAGACAGAAATGTAACTCAAATACATCTTCTTAGAGTAGTCCGACTTCATGTTGTCTGAAAGAACAGGTGAGAATGTACCTCTGTGACTGACACATGGGGACCAAATTGCTGCTCTCAGCTTGCCACTCATTGCTGCTCACCATTTGATCTAGCAGCAGCAGAGGCCAAGGGATGCACTAAAAACATTCACTCTTGGACCTGTCCCAGTCACTACCTTCAGTATGAGTTGCTACAGAGTGGAGGTGAGGCTCTGGTACAACACAGCAAACCAGGTTACATGCCTTTTCTGCTAGTCAACAAACTGTCTAGTATTTATTGTGGAATATGGATACTCAGCACAAAACTGTCATCTCCAAATCATATACCACCCTTGATTAAAAAACTAGGAATGTGCAGATTAGCAATGAGAAATGGTACAAAATACTTAATGCCCATTACTTATGTGTCCGCACACAAAACTCCCCAAGCTGTGCTTGTATTGAATTTGTTATTTTCTATTACTGCTATTCCTGTTATTTTCTATTATTTGATATGAAACAGAGAGTGATGTGACTGCAGCTCCTAGGCAGGCAAGGAAGCAGTGCTAAGGGCTTTAGTGTGTCCGGGAGCAGGTCCTGGCAGTTTATGCTCTGTTCCAGAAGCCATGGTTATGGAAGTCTCTGACCTTGCAACCAACCCCACTGTGGTGGTCTATGCAACAGAAAGAAAACAGATTTGGAAAAAAAAAAGTAAGAAGAAAAGCAAGAATTGATAATCAAAGTAAGTCCACATGGCAAATAGTAGGAAGCCAAACTAACCCCTGCTTGTACCCCAAAATTAATCTCAGTCAATTTTACTTATTTCTGCCAGGAAATAACTGTGAGAGCCACCTGCCAAAGTACTACTAAACCCTCATCGTGTTACTGCAATTTCTACAGGAAATTTGTTTAGCAATATTAAGGGAAAACAAATGTTCTCCAACAGTAAAAAAACCCAAACAGTACGCACAAAAAGCAATTGAGGGGAGGAATGAGTGACACCTCCAGATTTGGACTGACTGGTCTGAACTGGCCCCTTCTGGGCAACGAGATGGAATAACCAAAGGTCACAAAAGGAGCAAGTGGAATGGAAAATCTTGTTTTCGCTAATCAAATTTGGTGCATACAGGTATGTGTAATCTAATTCCAGGCTGCCAGATTAAGATATTAACCCAATTATGTTCATTTTATCATCTTGTAGAAATGAACCATCATTTTATTTAAATTTGTTCAACTGTTACTGGTTAAGAGAGTAATATATTCCAGTGTCAATACAGTGCCAAAATACATTTCATATAGAAAGCATCTATTTATATGAATCATAATCAGTCTAGACAAGTGCAGAAGCACTTCGTAGTACAGACCCAGAGGCATAACGGATAGTAAATTGAGTGGGCATAGAGAAGATTTACATTAGTGAATCTGAAAACTCATTTCCTGGGCCCATTCATAATGGGGAAATTATTGTCCCATTCCCTACAGACTTTCCATTATCCCATTATAAGGAAGCCAGAACTTCTATCCATGCTTCCACGCCCATGCACATACTGCATCAGGAGATTATGTGAACTTAATTTGGCCAAGGGCCATAAATTCACTGTGAAAGGCAAATGAAGATACTCTCAATCTGATCACTAAGGCATGACATCCTAAAATCAAAGTAAGACAGAGCTGAAAAGCCATGTTGAGTACAGCGTGTTCTACCTAGGTGGTAAAGACCAACTGTGCTCTAACACATGGGTGTCCCCAAATTAACAGAGTAAATATGGATATATATAACTATCTCCTTGAGGCCAAGTGACCAATTTCCAGACTGTCAAGCACAAGCAAATTGAGAAGGAAAGTGCACAGTGCTGCAGCTTAGTGGCACTAAATTCTTCCAAACTGTATTCCACAAAGCCAGCCCAAACACCAATTCGTCTAATGCTACAATGTTATATTGAAGGCAAGGGAATATCAATGCTAGAAAATGGCAATTTGGAGGAAAATGGGATACCAGCAAAAGGGAAAATGGAGTTTTTAAATCAGACCCCTAGAGAATTTCCCTTATCAGCCATTTGTTCACCAGAGCTCTTCAGCCCAAGCTTAAGTTGCTTGGGTAAACTGAGGCCATGTCACCTTATCAATCATGTTCATGTTTAAGAAAAATACCTTAAAGTATTTTTAAGTTTTAAAAAAACCAATATACTGGAAAATTTGAAACAAAGTTTGCCTGTGAAGCAACGTACCATATACTTGTCAGGGGAGATCTGTTATTTAAAGTGTCACAGGATGAGGAAGACAACTATGAGAACTTTCAAGGTCCACAGACAAGCATTCTCTTTTCTCAGTGCTCTTTCCCCCTTTCCTGTTTTGCCGCCACCCTTCTCAAACACACAATCATCATCTGTTATGAAGACTTCTGAAACCCCACTGCTTTATCCTATCTTTTACCCGTTTCCATTCTTTGCAAACCCAGCCAGATGGAGTCACCTACAGCTGACTGAAGTTTACTCTTCAGAGAGGGATTCTGGGAAGGTTGTGAAGTTTTTATCAACACTGTGTAACCAGGCCAGGCAGGACACGGAGGAAGCAGACAAGTGAGAAAGAGGCACGCACGTGGCACTGACCTCTCTGCTATGACTGATGTGCACTGACTAATGTGCAATTTATTAAGGCAGGTTCTTGTGGAAGCTATTTGATGTCAATGAGAAAGGACAGCTTATCCAGTAAGGGAGGTTTCAGTATGTCTCTACCAACTCTCAGAACTACTCCACAGAGCATGTAACCAACTGTTAGGGTTTACTACCCCCCGAGATACGTCATAATTACATTAGGTGGGATGCTTGTCTCTCTTGCAGCCAACATATTAAGGCAAATGTGAAGAAGATTACATTAAAGCAGATGCAAAGCAAAACAAACACGATGTAAAATAGATGGAAATAAACTATAGTGCACCTCCCTTTGAAAAATGAGTACCTGACCACATGAGCAGCAGCACTGCATTAAGAAAAAAGGCTGCTTGCTATGCAGGTGATGTACCTCTCTTTAGAGCGAGCAGGTAAAGCTCACCCCGGAGAAGAGAGCACTGGATGCTTCCTGGGTGCAACATAAACCACAAGAGCAGATCAAAGGTCTTACCTTGGTGTTGTAAAAAAAGGCAACTCAAAACAAATGCAGCTCCACACACTCCTTCAGCAGTCTAGCAATTACCTGTGTTTATATGAAAACTGGACACCACCCTCTTCTCATAACAGAGAACTCCAGTAGGTCTTCCTTCAACCCCCGCTCCAAGGGCTCCAGGAACAGAGCATGTAGCTCTAGCTAACACACAGAGAGCAGTTAGTATACAACTCTCCCACTCTCTTTCATTAATTAACATGAAGTATTTTAATATATCAACTATAATAATTATTACTTCAAAAAGTCGTAATGAAGGAACTTACTAACTCGAGTGGTCTGGAGAAGGTAAGTAGCAATTGTTCATCACCCCTTCACATGCAAGAACCAGAGTCAAGTACAACAGGCACCAACAAAGATGAAAGAAAACCCAAACAGAGGAAAATCAGAAGAATACAATTCTTCATAAAACATGCAATGAAACAGGGAACAAACGTGACAGAATACTGCAGATATGAAGCAGTATGTGCCTTCAAAAGCAACAAGAGACATTCAGGAAACTAAAATCTTCCAAGAGTTTCAACCTTTAAACTCCACTTTCAAAACTGTCACACAGGCTCCTTGATATAAAGGCCACAGGCCTCTGGTGAACTGTTAGCTTCTATCTGCCAGTTTTTCAGGCAGCTCTACAATTAAAAGTTGGTTTCTTTTAGTAGCCTTCCAGTAGACTGTGTGTCTTCTATCAAATACCTTAATGTAAAAACCTATTCAGCTTCATGGAAGTTCTGTTTTACTTCTTTAGCCAGTCAAACACTTCTTGTTTACACACTGCAATTATTCATTTGTTTTATCATTTTACACAACTCAAATGCAAGTCTGTTTTATCAGAAGGCATAATAGAAAGATCACTTTAAGGCCAGCACCCCATATAATGTAATTTACCTCCATTACCCGGTTTGCTTAAAACATTTTGCCTGGGAACAGCCAGTAATAAAAAGCACTTCAATCGATCTCATCCTTGAGCTATGCCGTAATTTTCAATTCAGGGTGTTCGCACCATGAAAAGAAAGGTAAAACCAGAGTCTGTTATAAAAATATCAAGCATATTAAAGCAAAAATTGGTGGAAGAACTTGAGAGATCATTGTTCCCTTGCCTCTTCAATCATTCTAATAATTTCACTCAGAACCCAGCTTAAACGTATTAATATAGGCATTTCCAACATCCACACTATTTCACTAGGCACCACATGGAATTTTAAAGGTACCTTTTTCAAATGCACAAGTCCAACTGACTTTCAACAAAATACATATTCTGACCTCGTAGAGAAGTTGTGTGTTGGGGTTTTTCAAGCCTTGACTGCAGGGCAAGAATCTTGAGAAGTTTTCCTCTGATTATAGCTGCTCTAGCATGGATCTTAACTATTTCACTAACAGAGTTACTTACATTTCACACTACCACAGCCAGCTCTATTTGACTTCTCAATGATTCTAGAAGATAGTGCTTGTTCTTCCCTATTTTCTGACAAACTTTGATTTTCTTACAGGGTGAAAACTATCACTGCCTCTAATAAGAGTGTAGAGATAAATCCTCTCTTCTTTAAAAATCACTTTAACCAACACAGCAAGGAGCTACAGGTACTAACACACCCTCCCACTCCCAAACCTGAACATTCTGGAACGGTGAGATTGATGAGATGTCAGGATACTCAAAGAAGACTTAAGAAAAATCACTTTTTGTCAGTGTAAGGAGACTGACAGCATTCCTTGACCCTCAGAATGTAACAAATAACGCCTTCACTGGTGTCTGATCATAAAAATGGAGTTCAATGAGAAACTGTAAAAATAAAACTGTAGAAACAAAGAAAACATAAGCAATAAAGTAATTGAGAGCAAGACCAGCAAAAAATAAGAAAACGCCAACTATCACATATGTCAAATAGTCCCTATTATTCACCCTTCTCCTTGTCATCTCTAGTAGACGCTTGGAGATAATAAAGTTACACCAGCAGGAAGATCCAAACACACACTGGTTATTTTTTCTAGATTGACCTAAACCTCATAGCAGCCTTCCAGTATCTGAAGGGGGCCTATAGGGATGCTGGGGAGGGACTCTTCATTAGGGACTGTAGTGACAGGACAAGGGGGAATGGGTTAAAACTTAAACAAGGGAGGTTTAGATTGGATATGAGGAAGAAATTCTTTCCTGTGAGGGTGGTGAGGCACTGGAATTGGTTGCCCAAGGAAGCTGTGAGTGCTCCATCCCTGCAGGTTTCAAGGCCAGTTTGGACGAGGCCTTGGGTGGCATGGTTTAGTGTGAGGTGTCCCTGCCCATGGCAGGGGGATTGGAACTAGGTGATCTTAAGGTCCTTTCAAACCCTAACTATTCTATGATTTTATCAGTAGGAAATTTTACAGAGAAATCAATTATTTGGTTTATTAGAGAGTTCCCTTTAGTCAAAGCAGTACTAAAAGAAACAGTACTTGATGTGGTTGTAGTGTAACAGCACTTAAGGCAGAGTAAAGTAAAGAAACTCTGTTCCGTAACTATGTATAGATTACAATGTAGAAATTGCTGCATTAATATTTTTTTCACATGCTGAAAATTAAGAAGGAAGCCTTATTTGTCCCTGTCATTTTGATTTGAAGACTACTATAGTCAATGTAAGCTATTCTCCAGTTACACATAATTTCCTGATGGTCTGCATGAGAGGCATAGTTGTTTACTGCTCTATTTAATTTAGGAATAAAGAACTTGGTCCCATGTTATCAAGAAGAGGACATTAACACGGAACCCTTAATTCTCATACCATTTCTCTGATTATCATGCAACAGACTTCTTCCTATTTCAAAAAGACCACATTTTATAGTCAAAGTGAGCATTTCAAAAGAATTTCAATTAGTAAAAATGCCCACTTGTTCTGAAGTGTATGGAAGCAAATCCCCAAATCTCAGAACTTGCTGTGAAATAGAATTGTTGTCAGTCCTGCTATTACCCACACAGGGCTTTGCATCAGATCCATTATCCCTTTAATCTCTTTATGTCTCTCCCATGAGCAGAGGACAAAAATGAAAATGGAAAGCCCTGTGCATCAGTGACCTATATCAGACTGCTGACTTAGTAGCTATAATGGCAAAATATCACTGCTTAAGTTCTCCTTCTACCAACAAGCTGTGCTATATTCTATCAGTAGAAAAGAAGGATAAGAGAACACAAAAAGAAAACAAGTAGCAGGGGGAGAGAAGGGAATAATATGTGAATATGTTTTCTTACAGAAACATAGATAGTGTCAGGCACTGTAATTTCCTGGCCTAGCCCACTGACTTCTGTGTGAGAAACACTGGTAAGTTTCAGTGGCGAGATTATGGACAGATGGCTAGCATTTTGTAACACTTTTCATTCTTAAGGATCTGGTAAATATTTGTATGTCTTAGCTGTACACACCTACACAAACTGTGGTGGTGAATATGACTGTTGCACTACCTGTTCATTTTTGGTATGAAATGCAATCACTGCAGCAATTCCTTAAACTTAGAAGGTGAGGTACTCCCAGACCACACACTGGAAAATATAGTAAGTACTGATTTCTTGTTAATGATGATCATTGTGCATTTAGTAACTTGATATTTGACAGACCCAGAGAAGTGGATATAAATAGCTGTAGCAAGAAACACAAAGATTGCTACTAGCATTGTGGTAATAACAGTCATAACCGCCACAACTGCCTTGTTATTCAATTTCAAAATCTGTAAGACAGTCATAGTGTTGGTATTCATTCTTAGATAGAGGATATGCAGGATACTCTAGAATTATATTTTCATGTTCTGTTATGTACCTCTTTATTTACTTGCTTCAAAATATTAACGAAATTAAAGTTGTCGCACTGTTTTGCCTAAAAGACTAATCTTAATTCAGATGTCTTCAGTAATACCTGTTGTCCAACAAATGAGAAAATAGCCAATATGTTACAAGTCTTTTTAGAAAAAATTTGAATATGATTGAAACCTCTCTGTAGATAAGGATTTTGTGTATTAGGGAGTACAAAGAGATAATGAAACAAATAATTCAGTATCTGTAGATGCAGTAGGAGCAATAAGTGAATAATATCACCAGGAGAAAAATGTGCTTTTTTTGATTATGCATTTTGCTCACAGCTTTAAGCAATATATACATGCTATAAGAAAACATTCTTCTTCTAATGAGTAGTATTGATCTCTATCATAAAATCCGGTCAAGATGCATACACATGCATAAATACATACAGAGTTAACCATACACACAGCTGCAGCTCTACACATAATGTTCATGCATATAGATGAAAAAAAAAATGCATTAATTATGTATTAACCCTACACATGTATAAAACATTTTGGTCCTTGAAAAAAATATTTCATGTATTATTATAAGATGTCTGAATTATCCTGAAGTTACATTGACAGAAAATGAGATAAACCAAACCTCCTGACTCTTGCTTTTACTGCCTTCTGTTTTAACCTTGTAAAATGGATGTTGCATTTACAAGATTTTACTCTTTCCATTTCCTAAAGAAAGAAAAATGTCTCTGCAGCATTGCTGTCAGAATGTTGGAGTGAGCGTACTTAGGCTATGTCTAGACAGCACAGCAGATAAGCATGCTGGCGTGCCGGGGGTCCCAATCCTCCAACACCCTAATCACAGATACGTAATGCTGCTTCCCCTGGCCTAATCACCCAGCTTCTTACCCATGGAGATGAGGACTAGGGGAGGGAGAGAAGGAAAATAAGGTTCACTTCTGGGTCTGGCTCTGATATTCTTTGGGGTCCTGCAGTGCAAACATCATCTTGGAGACTCTCCTAATGCCCACTGAAGTCAGTGGGAATTTTTCAGGTAACACTTGGCTCAAGTTCTCCATATGGCAGTAGAGATTATTGAAAGAAAAGTACTCACAGTGTTTAACTGAGAAAAAGTAAACTTATTCCATACCACAAGTACTCGAATTGCCTTAGGCTCTGAGAATCGTCAAACTGATTTAAAACCAAGATCTGTATTTGTTATGTCATATATATGAAATTTTGTATTATTTCTATAAGTCTTTTGATTTTGACCATTTACAACCAGCTAAAGCTTGGACCTGGAAAAATCAACCAAGCAGAAACTTAAAATGCAGAAGTTAAACACACACAATACATTTCAATTCCACCAGATAACAAATTTCAACTGGTTTTCTCACTATCTGTACTTCAGTTTTTATACAGCCAACAGGGTAGGTGGTAAAATTATTCCTAATGACAATTAGTAAATTTCAAATCCCAGTGGTGTTCAGAAGAGTCTGTGATATTGCTTAATGTGCTAAAAATAATTGATTTTCAGAGTTTCCACAGCCCAGTGACACACATATGATTTGTTTAGAACTTGAAAGTCAAAATACCTCCCAACTGTTGCAACATTTTTTCTAGATTTTAGCCACATCTTTACAAACAATATTCAGTATCTTTTTTGGCCTAATTTGTTAACTGATGTGCATGGGTCTTAAGCTATCACACTACCTCCTCATTCCATCCTTGTTAAAGAATCAAATAGTCAAAAAAGGCAAATGTTAAATCTGGAAGAGATTTTTTTCTCAGTTTACTGGCTATGCAAAAACTGCAACTGCTGTGACCATTCATGTTCATTAATAAGAATAATTTAAAAAAAAAATAATGATCTTGTGTTTCAGGACAGGTCTCTGAACAATTCCGAATGCAACAACATTAAAGAGAGAGCAAAATATGATTGATTAAAACTTCTCCAGTGACATAAAGCAGCTTGACTAAGTGTGGTTTACGACTTTATTAATGGAACTTATGCACTATTTCAATTTCAAATGCACTATTTTAATTTTGAGGAAACCTTTTGTAGTAAGTAGCATTCCCTAAGTACTTACCCATAAGGCTGCTTACAGAAGGCTGACTAAATTACATGAGAGTAGTCTGCGTCTCAGCGCACAGAAATACTCCTTTTATTAGTACAACCAATAAAACCTGAGGTACTGTATGACAGCTGTGGAAATTGTTAATGATTATAATCCAGTAAATGACTTGTGTCTTGATTCTGATCCCTCTACAGTCATACTCAGCTTGAGAGTATTTCAGATTAAAGGTAAAGAGAGAAGAATAAAGATTTGATTTGAACCTGTTGCCTCTGGGAAAACGTTGGTGAAAGTAAGAAGGTGAATAGTATTTCTTCCTTGGGGACTTGTCAATAGTTGTGTTACAGCCAAAAGCAGAACTGTCAGATAAATGACTCATTAAGAATTCAACTTCAGGGCAGGAATTTTTTTCACAGATGATGAATAACCAATACGTGCCCGAAGAGAAATAGATGGCATTAGTCATAAGTGGCTATCAGCTTATTTGCACAAGGATGGAAGGAATCAAAACATACCAGCTACCAAGTAGAGTGAGGTGGAGGGGAAAATATGGTTGTCTTTGGTGTGAAAAGATATGCCTTCCTATAGGATCTTACTCCTTTGGATTTTTACAAAGACCTACCAAGAACTGAATTTTAAATACACTCCATTTCTGAACCATAGCTGTTTACATGATTAAGGTAAGAATAAACACCAAGATTTGTAGGATTTGGAAGTACAATAGCTGCTTTGCTTCTAGTAAAAATAGCAAACTGCCATCAGGCTGAATTTTGCTTAAGGTACAGAATAGTTCAATTTCAAAGCAGAATATAATTATCTCACAGTTACTTACTAGAATTTCTGGCATGAAGTAAACCCAGAAAAACAAATGCAAAGTTGGAGTAAATATGTACTTACAATGTGAACACCCATTCCTTACAGCAATCTATCTTGCCAATATCTTTTTAAATTTTTACATATACATCATAACAGAGGTTGATAGCAAGACAAGTAAGAAATTAAATACCTAGATAGGAGAAGAAAACCCAAACAAAATCATCCAATTAAAATTGTAGGAGATAACATTTTTTCTCAAATGTGAGAAGGTTAGGTGAGCAATAATTTCTTGACAGAAAAAGCCAGATTATTTTAACTGAAGTTGCATCTCACATACATAACTCTGAAAGCAAAACATCTCAGGAGTAGACTGCGTTAACAATTTTCTCCATTACTTCAGGAAGGATAGCTCACTGTTTTCTATGCAAGATTTGAGTCTGTTTTCCCAACTATAATGGGAACTATATGGGTTGCCCAGGGAGGTTGTGAGTGCTCCATCCCTGACAGTGTTCAAGGCCAGGTTGGACAAAGCCTTGGGTGGCATGGTTTAGTGTGAGGTGTCCCTGCCCATGGCAGGGGGAATCTTAATGTCCTTTCCAGCCCTAACTATTCTATGATTCTATGATTTTCAGATAAAAAAATTAAACTGATCAAATGTGTAAGTGAAAATAGGTCAAGTAATTTCCAGTTCCGCTATTAATCAGTGCACGTTTACTTGTGAAAATGACAGGATATTTTCTTACCAGCTGCAATATGTAACTACAAATATTTCCATTCTCTTTTTTCGCCTTAAGGGTGAGCTGAGCTTTGTTTTTTTTCAATCGGTAATAGTAAAAAACACTGATATGTCCATAAGTAAAAGTAGAGAAGATGAGGCTCCTCCGATCAGCTGGAAGATGCCAGACAGATTATTCACTTTAGTAAATAAAATTATTTAACCAAAGTTGTGCTCTGAATTGCACTTTGCCTTGTTAGAAAGTGGAGAAAACTAAAGCATCAAAATGATTACACCAAATTCATTAAAATCAAAGTAAGTCAAAACAGCCGTTTAAGACAGAGCAGAAGGTCTGTGCAGAGGACAATATCCTGTGCAATACCTCTGAAAGTACTTTCAGTAACTGAGTAATTTAGCAAGAAGTTACATTTACCATACCTCTACTGTGAGGAAAGACATTCTGCACAGAGGCAGTGAGCTACCCATTCTTGCACAGGTTTACTTCAAAACGTTGCCACACATGGTATTTTATTATATGGACCTGCTCAAGTTAGATTACCTCTTTCTCAGAAAACTCCTCTAAACTCTGGCATGAATTACGGACAGTTGAGGAGATGGATGTACAGAGTACAGCTCTGAATATGCATTTCAGCTTGTATTTTACGTGCCAGGAAAAAGGATGCCACAACAGCCAGCTGTTTCACACAAAGGAAGTTTGTTTCCTACTGGTACTAATGCTACTCCTTTCCATCAGGGGTTTGAGTCACAGCCACAGTCTCACCTAACCATTAAATTGGGTCCTCCCTCAGATTCTGCTCCTGTTTCAGTGACAGGGATGTAAACTGCATTGAGGCAGAGGGATAAAGCTAATGTATGGAAAGTTTGCTTGTCTACTTACTAAATTCCTACCAGTTAAAATTTACATGCATCACTAGTGTTCCTTTCTCCATAGGTAAATAAAGGCAGAAATCAGCCTTTAATTGTTATGCACAGCAAAAGAAGCATCTGAACAGTAGTGGTGTCCTGCAGGGATAACATTCAAGTGGCACTTTGCCATTTTGGTAGTCTCCATTATAAGCAAACCCAGTAATTAACTAACAAAAAGCTAGGAATCCCACGCACTTTACAACATCAGCAAGCTAAACCTACTGCTCCACTTCCCCAAGAAATCCCTGTTCTCCATTATTTTTACATGTCTATATTTTCACTGTTCTCTGACATGCGACCACAACGAGGAGATTGCTACCCTAAAGAACCATTTACAGAAACTAACGTTCTTCCCAACCTCACTGCTTCAATTAGCAATGGACTAATAAAAATATCATTCATCAGTCTTCCTGAGCAGGAAGAATGTTTATTTTATATTTTCTTTTTAAGTATAATTCAATCACCTTTTTTTCCAAACAAAATCATTTTATGGTTTCCATTTATGAGATATGAACAACCTAATCAAATAGATAAATAAATAAATAAATGTAGATTATGGCATTCAATAATTGCCAATGGAACATTTCTTGGCTTGCTGGAATGTAGAAAGAACCTTACAGTTGTGAGAAAGAAGTATTTTATCTCAGTTTTTTCAGATAAGGAAAAGTTACTTGATGTAGGTACTGTTTCTACAAGAACAGAACACAAAACACTTGGTTTCCAGACTCATACTCTGACCACTTCACTGTGCTTCAGTGGCTTAAAAAAACCCCAAAACAATAGCACATCAGCAGTCATTGCCCAGCCAATTTTGTTTAAATCACTGTTTCTCAGTCGGTGATCTAATCAGTCCGGCAGTCAGGCCTGCTCTGCTCATGACTCCTGCAGCGCTCAGCTCAACAGGAGTTGCAGCATAATGCACATTTATAATGGATGGTTGAATCAAAAATAAAGGTACGCTCTTTGTTTGAAATGTTCATCTTATTTATTTTATGTTCATATGCTTGCATAGGAGGCCTCATAAGTGGTTGGTTGAGATGCAAGTCAAAGAGAAGTGCACAATAGGCAAAGCCAACAAATACTCTTACTGATTATCATCAGTGCATGCCTTAGTATTTCCTTACAATGAGAAATCCAGGAAGTAAAACTGAAAAAGTTCTGTTTACCAAGGCATCCTAAAAGAGAAACACTAAAGCTTAAACCAGAAGCATGCCTGCTGCTACATGAAAACAATTTAATAGCATAATAACAATAAAAAAAGCACCTCGATTTTTCAAGTGTATGGAATTCAGAATCTGTTTGGTAGCACATCAGTTAACTATTTCAAACATAGGCGCACAAAAATCAATGCTGTACAATACCAATCCTCAGATCCAATGATTAAAAGCTACATCCTAAGAATTATTGCTGTCTCCCAAAAAACAAATGAAGACTTAGATATGCCCATCTGTTGTAGCGATGACGAGAAGTGTAACTGGCCAGCCCAAAAGCTGTTTTCTGAATAACAATTCCTATTGACAGGTGCTCATATACATTTACTTAAAGAGTATGAGCCTCTAGCTGACTGACTTGAATACATTCCTAACCTTGCTGACCACAAATACTGCAGCAATAAATAGAAACTATTTAAAAATACTGTTTCTTTTAACAAGAACAACATCCCTCAGTGCATGCACACACACACATACCTATGCACACCTCAAAAGATCTGTTCCTAGATGTTTGGGCAAACACAAGATTATTTGAATATCATCAAATGCTCACACTGATCTTTGATTAGATACAGGAAAAGGACTTTCAGCCACTGAGTAAATAATCCCACTGAAGATTCCTGGAGTTAAATACAGTCAGCAAAGTCGTGATTTCCTACAAATCTATATTCTTTGAGTAATGTCCATAATATAGCTTTAATGAGTTAGATTTGATAGCTTATATCTACTGAGATGTTAATTTATTTTTTTTACCCTCTTGGGGACTACGGGCAACGACCTCTTACTTTCTGGTGACTTCTCTGCTTTTTGAAGGCTTATCTGCCTGGGAAAGATACTGAAGGACAGTGTATGCTCTGAATTTACAGCCGAGCAGTAGGCAACAAAAAGCTATAGTTAGTCGAAACTATATTAAGTAACAAATGTGTCCACATGGACAATTACTTGGATATGAGATTACAAATGTGTTGCAAATTCACAGATATACTGTACACCAACACCCTTGCCCTTTATAGACACACAGTTCACCATTCTTTCCTAATTATCTAGGGAAAGGAACAAGGATACACAGAATAAAGAGGCTTTAGTGATGGAAGCCTGAGAAAAGTACATATACAAAATGAGGAAGGTTTCAAGTCAGCCTTTTCAGATTGACTGGGGTTAGTTTATGCTTTAATGAGGGCTGGCTGGGACCTGACTGTTTCTTTTTCACAGTTAATTCTACCAAAAATACAAAGAGTTTCACAATCCTGGTCAAACGGTGAATTTCAGCATAATACTAAATCAATATTCTTAGAAACAAATATATGGTTTTGATCAATAGAATGTTACTGACTTAATAAGAGGAAAATGTTTCATTCATTTTACATTTTTATGTTATCTTAATACACCAATCTTTGAAATGAAAATCAGAAAGTTCTTTTTTGATAAACTAAAGGTGTTACTCAAAAAAAAGAAAAACTGATAGAACTTTTTTTCTCCAATCTTCTTATTTCAATAGTCAGAAATAATGTTTTATCAGAAAATGCCCGATGAGCTCTTTAGCCCCAAAAGATCTTAGAAAACTACCTTCACCTGCCCTCATGGATCACAAGTCATGAAAGCACCACCCATCGACATCCAACTGGAGACTGACAGTGGGTGCAATGGACCAAAAGCCACAAACACCTGAGAGAACAGCGTAACAGCACAAATGTGGCTGCATGAACATCATTGCAAGACACACTGCAGCAAGGGCTGCATCACACAGGCTTCTAATCCCCTGCTCCACCAGCCTAGCAGCGGTAATAAAAGAAAACTGAAATCACTGAATCAGGTGCCTGGACATCAGAGTAATACAGGAAGGCAGTTCTCTGCATTAAGGAATGTAATTTCCTGGGGTAATGGTTGGACTTGATCTTAAAGATCTTTTCCAACCTGGTTGATTCTATGATCCTGATGTCCACTGCCCCATTTGCTGCTATTCCATGGCTATCGAGTGTCTTTTGACCCGTGAGTTTGTCTACAAATTGTGCATGCCCCAAATGTACTTGCAAACATGGTACTTGCATGGTAATTCTGAACAGTTTATGCTTCGCCTACAAGAAATAGTAAAGAAAGAAAGAAAGAAAGAAAGAAGAGATGTTTGATTCCCTAGTGGAAAGAGTACGGAGTATTTCTGGAGGGAGAAAAGGCATCTACTAAAGTGAAAACAGAAAAAATAAAGAGAAACAAGAAAAAAGGAAAAATAAATAAAAAAAAAATTAAAAAAGCCCTACAGACTTAGAAAAGGGAACACAGCTCTGGAAAAGGCTCAAGACACGGTTTTATCATTGAAGAAGAACTAATATTGGTAGTATTAAGAACTGGCAGAACAGTTACATTTGAAGGAATGATTTGTACTTTCTCAGAAGAGAAAGAAAATCAGTAGCTCCATGGAATCATTGATGTTATATTTCGGATTTGATGCAATATAGCAATTCTTTCTGTGATTACTTAGACGTTAATAAATGTAGCTCATTTTATAGGCTATTTATAAGTCATGCATTTAAGTACACAGCATGTCCAGGAGAAAATGAGCAGTTATTACTCACTCAAAGTATCCTTCTTGGGAGATACATTTCAGTAACTGCATCAGAATTTACTGCAAGCTATCAAGATAAAAAGGCATTCAAATCAATGATAGCTTCAACCTGTATACAGTAGATCTAACCTAGGCTAGTGAAAATCTAACCTTTCACCATTAAGGGTAAGTGGCTTGAACAGAAAACGCAGATGCCTTCTCAACTTTTTTGACTCAATACTGTTTTGTAATAGGATAAATGATCATTCTGGTAACTTAGTGAATGATAATTACTGCAAATATATAACTAGGAAAAAAAAAAGTGCTTTTGCCAAATAAAATTTCCTCCATTGCCACCAGGTTCTGGAACATGATTCTGCCCCTCTACTCCACTCTCATGAGACCCCACCTGCAGTACTGAGTCCAGCTCTGGGGCACCCAACGCAAGAGGGATATGGACCTGCTCAAGCAAGTACAGACATCACAAAGATTCTTAGGTAGCTGGAGCACCTCTTCTATGTAGTCAGGCTGGGAGAGCTGGGTTTGTTCAGCGTGGAGAAGAGAAGTCTCTGGGGAGAACTTGTAACAGTCTTTGAGTACCTAAGGGGGCCTAGAAGAAACCTGGAGAGGGACTTTTTACAAGAACATGTAGTGATAGAACAAGGGAGAATGGCTTTAAGCTGAAAGGGACAGAGTTAGATGAGATATTAGGAAGAAATTGTTCACTATGAGGGTGGTGAGACACTGGCACAGGGTGCCCAGAGAAGTTGTGCCTGCCCCATCCCTGGCAGTGTTCAAAGACAGGTCGGACGGGACTTGGAGAAATCTGCTTTAGTGAAAGGTGTCCCTGCCCGCGGCAGAGGGTTGGAGCTGGATGAGCTTTAAGGTTCCTTCTAACCCTATGCATTCTATTATTTTATGATAAGACTTTGTAAATGAGCATAACTTATGTAATATCATGATAACTCCAGCCAACTCCACCTAAAGGAAGTGAAGGTCTGTTATTATGGCCTGTATATGAAGTGACAATGCTGAAGAAAACTGGAGGACCCTTATACTTCAATGAGCTAAGTTTCTGAACACTTAAGAAACACCATCAACTCATAATTCAATTGTGCCATCTTGAGCCCAAGACACATCAAACCCATAGAAGCATATAGGAGCCTAAAACATATATCAAATTTCATAAATATACCACTGATTTACCTTTCTTAAGGGAAAAATAATTTTCCAATCAGCTTGATGTCTGTCTTGCTATTACTAAATTAAGGTTTGCTCACATTTGATTAATTGTTAGCATATATTCCTGTTTGTTACATTTAGAAATCTCTTAAAACTAACAGCATGAGCTAAATATAGAAGATGGGTAGGAACATCTATAAAAAAACCCTACCTGCTAATTTCAACATTGCCAGGATTTCTGATCTCCTTTTTGAACCTTCAGGAGGTTCAAGCCTACTGGTTTCTTTTTAATCAAACTACCTGTTCAGTAACTTTTCTATGCCCATCTTTCCTATACATTTTTACAGTGGCATCCAAACGATCATCAGCATATTCTGTTCTACACTCATACTCTAATGACTGCATTGCACATGCTGCCACAGTTTTCGAAGTGCTACCGATGCTATTCTGATCTCCTCCTGTTGGCAGTGCTTGCTCAGTAAGCGTACTCTGGTTTGCCAGAATTAGCATGCTCTCAGAGCATGGACAATCTAGCAACTCATTTTCAGTCACTTAGGGTTCTGATAACTAGCTAAATTTTGTCCAGCATGAACTGTGATTAACTAAACTGACTTCTATGTGACATTATCTGGCCGAGGTGAAGTTTCCTGAACATCACCCACTCAAGAAAGAAAAATATCAGCTCCCAAAATATTCTGGTTTAATTCAGGAACTCTTTTCCAAGGTGTAGACAATTATAAACAAGTTCTGATTTGTCAACTATAAGATAAAGCAACTACATTTTAGAGTTCTTCATCTCCCTTTCTTTTGTCCATGGAACTTCAATGACATCTCTGCACATAACCACAGTTACAGAGGTTTTCCAAGTATTTTCAAATGGACATTATAAATACATCCAGCTATGATGGCACAGCTCATAGGGCATGTGCTCTGGGGCAGGAAAGCAGGTGGAAACTATGACATAGCTCCACCAGACCGAGCAAATGAAGTCTATACATTTAAGAGAAACAGAACTGAAGAAATGAATCAGCAGCATTGGACTTACACTGACAAACATCACATGTGCTATGCTACCAGCGAGCAGAAGTGAAGAACAGCTTTTCAAATCTGTTAGCATGATAAAAATGCAATCAACGCCTAGAAAATAAACATTAGAGGCGAAAGTTCCTGCTTCTGCAATGACCAACTGACATACTCTTCCTACAAAGAAAGATGCCTTGAAAAGACTAGAGAAACCAAGCAGCAGTGAGCTCAGGAGAGGCTAATCTCACTGCCACATTGGCAGCTACCCAGGCAGGCACACCACACGCTGCAGTGCCACGGTTACGCTATTATCAGTACCCAGGTAAATTGGATGAGTGAGCACAAGGAGGTCCAAGTTGTCCTTAGAAGAATAACTGCAGGGCAGATGTTAAACTTCATCATCCCTCAGAACTTAGGTACCAATCTAGTCCATTCTCAGTTGCAATGGAGCAGAGAAAGGGTGGCTGGAGGGTACACCAAAATGTTGTCATTACAAGCTAGGTGCCAAGTAAACACTGGGAAAAATGCACACAGCATGCTGCAAGAGAGGATACCCTCTAAAATCAGTTCTCTAACACATAGTACTTAGCAGAAGTTGATTTCACAGCCTGGCTTGGATTGCTCATAACAAATGTTCTAACTACATCCTAAAATATTAAACATGTAGTTAGTTGAGAAACGAGGTTATTCATGAGCTTAAACGCTTGTTCCTACATTAGCTCAACTTAATCTATAATAATCTATATAGAATAGTGATTGAATAAAGTTAATTTACATTAAAAAAAACAGCCAAGACACTAAACTGTGTCCTGAAACGAGCATTTATGAAATACTAACAAAAGACAAAGCCACTTTTGAAAACACGTACCTACTGACTAGGTTATATAAAATTCCAGTCAGAACAATAAATTTAAGATGTCCAAACACAGAAAATATAAACATGAATGAAAGAAGGTTACACCAAGTCACTGTTAAGTCATTTTCCTTTACTATTTTAAAATAAAAGATGTCTCATCATTATTTTGAAGATTTTGGCTCCCAGTACTAAGAATTCTAAGCACAGAACTGAACTCCTCCTCCTGGGAGGGTCTTTTGGTATGTCTGAGAAACAGCAGTTTGGCAGACATAGAATCTACCTTCCCAAAATTTGCAAAGCTGTACAATTGTTTGAATGCAATTTTCTGGATCAACATAAAATATTTTTTCCCCTTTAGCATAAAACCTTTTCTGAGTAACAGCCAAAGAAATAATTAAAAAAGAAAAAGTGGTTTATCACATTTTGTCTCTGCCCATGAAAAATACTGGTAAGAAACATTATTGGTCAAACTTCCCATTATTTCTTTCAGGAAGTTCAGAATTAATTTTTGTTCAGTTGTCAAAGAAAGAAAGAAAAAAAAAAATGCTCTCAAAAAATATAACTTTTACCTAATCTATTGCTGATTTACCAAAACTGATGCCAAGACCAATTTGGTAAAAGCAAGTAATTGCACAATTTGCTTATGCCACAGGTGGTCTTGGCAGTCCTGGGGCGAGAGTTTGACTCAATGATTTTAAAGATGTTTTTCCAGCTTAGATGATTCTATGTTTCTATGTTACATCAATAAAATTTGGAGAAATAAAAAAGGATACAATAACCGCTTTCAGTGTCTACTAATGGTATTGCTAGTACACTAAAGTTTACAACTGTTTTATCCTCTTCTGGAAGAAGCAAATCAAAACCAGAAACTCCTATACTCAACTTCAGATTCAAAGTCATCCAGCTATCAAGACACAATGTGTAGCTGAAGTTTGTTTCTTAAAATTAAATCTCCAATTAGTTTATTCAAATGTAAATTAGGCAGTGAACAATGTGCTTAGTCTACGAGAATTTGAACAGAAAGTTTCCACTCCAAACCAGCATATCAAATAAGATAGTCAAAATGTCAGCCACTGAATGATTGTGAATTGAAACATTTGAGTCTGAATTCTCCCTTCGATGATAAAAAAAAAATTGTTTTGATCTTCCCAAAGAAAGAACATGCATACTATTAAAGTATTTCTTGTTTATAAGACACAAAAAAGCAAGTAGTTGACTTATAGAAGAACCTTTTCAGAAACAGTACGCTACTTTATTATTATTATAGTACTGTTCAGCAGCTCCAACAGTATCATCAATTCCTACGCTAGACAATATAATGACTGAAAGCATTCTCAGACAAAATACTTATTCAAGTTTTCTTATACATAATAAAAGAAATATTTTCCATTTTGCAAGAAGGCTGCAGAGAAAAATACATAATAAAGCAGTCATTCAAGAAATTTCTAGGACATTTGGGATAAAGCAGGAACAAGTATTGATTAGACGAGAAGGCTAACCTTCAAAACAGAGGCACTTGAGACATGTCAAAAATTTAAGTAATTTGCTAGTTCCTTGCCCATCACAGTTTTACAAGTTTGTAAATTACCTCATAATTCTGATTACAACCTGTAAGTATCCTTCTACTTAATATAAAGGTTAATTCAACCTTACTCTAGCAGAGATACAGATGGAATGACTTACGGCAACAGGCTGCTTGCTACCTTAGGACAGTTTCTGTAACATACAATTTCAAAGCTACTATGGCTTTAGGTCTTCAAACTGAGCTACTGGGTGTAATTCTTGCTCTACCAACTACATTATCTAAATTTTGTTTTAATTAGAAAATGGGGAAGGGGCAGCAGAATAACAACAAAGCTCATATTTCCCCTTTGCTTTCAAAATACCATTTTATAGAATAAATTTGGCAGTGTTAAAACTCTGGTGGGATATTTGTCTCTAATCATATACCTTGTTGTCCACACAACAATTCAAATGTCTCACTGTTTAACTGAAGTGTTTTATGCTCACATCTAGCACAGAAAATGAGGGAATTTATTCCTAAACTATGAAGTAAGTTTTTCAGAAGCTCATGAATATTTCATTTCCAATCTTTTACCAAATGAAGTTAAGAATGCACTCTTTTCACTTATAATTAAAATTACTGAATTCATAGCTGAGAAGCTGCTATCCTCAGTCCTGGCAAGCAGCAAGTTGTTACCCATTTACCCTATTCATTTTAGCATCGCAATGAGAGTACACTCTGCAATTTGTGGAGATCAGTTACAGATGCATGTGACTTCTGCATTCTACTTTGTCCATGCAAATACTAAGTTATTATCCCTCCTGACTCTCACCTTGCTAGGTATCTTCATCCATTCTCTGAACACACAATGCTTTCTCAGCCTTAACTTCATCTTCCTGACTTTTGAACAGAACTGCTTTATTGGAGTTCTTTCTTTTGCTCATTTACAGTTGCTTTAAATGATGCTAAGGAAAAAAAATGATGCTTTTACTGAGCAGGATCAAATAATGGAATCTGAATATAATTTGCTCCTTGTGGCTTATGGTTTTGCTTAAAATAATTATGTTGCTTTTTAATAATGCAAGAGTACTACTGCTAAAGACAGAACAAAAGTTTGCACCTATCTAAGAGAGAACTGAAAAATCTCTCTTCACAATTACACTGTTCAAATAATGTGATGAATAAAAGGATTCGGCCAACTTGAAGAAGACTTCACATACTTCGAATGAAATTCTTAGTAAAATG